>WBND01000573.1:469140-484172 GCA_013398595.1 Tychaedon coryphoeus | reverse complement strand
CAAACTCATGAGTTGGAAGGGATTAATTCAAGCCCTCAAAAGGAGGACCTTTTTAAAAGTAGATCCCATTTCTAAGTTAAAACTGATTGGGGTTAAATTCACTCCCATTTTGAATATCTGCAAGGATAGGGATTTCACAGACTCTCTAGGTGACCTTTAAACACTGGAACTCCTATTCCAGTGTTTAAACACACTCATTCTAAGTACATTTTCCTAATATTTAATTGAAATCTCTCTTGTTGCACCTTGTCCTGCTTACATTTAATTTCTTTTCTTCTACTCTCCTCCTGTTGCTGAAAACCACAGTAAATCTTTCCTCAGTTTTTCCTTCCAAAAACTGAGGAAACAATTTTTTCATTCTCTTTCTGTATATCACATATTTCAAGTCACTAATCATTTTTGCAGCCCTCTACTAAGCTTGCTTTGTTGTTTTTTCTTTCATGTATGTTTCCTATTGGGAAATAAAACCTTGATGCAGGAAATCTGAATTTACTCGCAGAATTGTCAAAGGCAGGTTACCTGCTGTCTCTACTATTGTGAAAACAATCTATTATGCAATGGACTTTCGATGTGAAAGCTCTCCTTGACCACTCATATTCACCCTGTTGTCCACAGGAAGCTCAGCTCCTTTTCTGCAGAGACAGCTCCCAGCCATTCAGTCCCCAGCTGCTAGAGATCATTCATATATTTACCTTTGTAGGACTTCATGCAGCTTCTCTCAGCCCGTTTGTGACACCTGCCAAGGTGATACTTTATATCAGTCCTGTCCTCTTCTCACAGGCTTTGTTCTGAACAGCACTTTCTAAAGGTGCATTCTTACACACCATAAAGGCCATAGATGAAGATATTGAATTGTTCTGCCCCTGGTCTTCATCTCTGAGGAGCACCAGTGTTAATAGCATCCACACAGTAATGCACAGCTGACCACAGTCCAGTCAGGCCAGCCTTTCTGACACTTTTCCATGTAGTAATACACCTTTTCAATCTGGCTACAGGAATATATGTGAAATGCCTGATTAGTCAGGATAAACAGCTTCCACTGTTGTTCACAGAGTCTGTTACTACAGAAAGCAGTCAGGTCCTTCAGGTATGATTTGCCCTTGGTAAATCTATGCTGGCTCTTCCCATCAGTCTTTGGTTGTGTCCAGCAGTCATGAGGAATGCACCTCATTCAAAAGAGAGAAGCAACAACAGGTTTTGTTGAGGGAAAATAATACAGTTCAATAAATTTGATGAAATTTAGGACAGCTTAACAGCAGTTACCAACATTCCAGAACTCTGGTAGCGAGGTTCACCTTATTAATTACTGCATTAAAGAATGATACTAAAGAAAATCAAGTTAGGTTTGAGTTAGAAAGATTTTCACAGAGACCTGTGTCACAAGGTTGGGAGTGGATCTCCGTGGCTTCTAAACTTATAGAGCATAGATGCAGCAAGGTCCAGTCTTTGTCCCAAACTCAGACGATGGTTTATGATGAATGGAATTATCTATACAAAGTTTCTAATAATATTGAGTAGCTACATGGATTAGCAATATTTCATTAATTTAGCATGGCATCAGTCACTCACCAAGGATCTGTCATGACCAAGGGATCTCTCTGCCTTGCCCTAGGAAGAATCTCATAGCCTCAAGTCAGAGTTCTCTAACCTTGAGAAACATCCCTGCTCAAGGACAAATATACCTGGTGTGCAGTACAGATGCAATTCAGTAAGAGCTCAAATGAATAAATATTACCATCAGGAGGGCTTCATCCTGATGCTAATGTTTATAGAATGAAGGAGTTGGCTGTTAGGTAGTAGTATAGACCAACAGCTGTCTTTATTTTAGCTTCTATATCTTATTCTGTACTTTAGTTTTGTACTTGTATTTTTGGACTTTGAAACCAACTTTCAGAATATTTTTCTTCATTCTTCAAAATCTTAATTTCCTTGTATGTGAGCCAGGATCTCTCCAGCTCATAGATTTATTTCCGGGCAGGAATCCTTTTGCTCATTATTCAATCCAATCCAAAGTATGGCTATGGATCAAGTGTATCCATCACAAGCCTCTAGTGACCCTATTTCAAACTTCTTCTCAGTAGGTTAAGAAGCCTGTTAGCAATTGCAATATTTCTCCACCCATCAGGTATATCCTATCTCTCCCCAGTAATCCTAATTCTTCAGAGACAGAGTCAGAAAGCCAAAGCATAGTTTGAAATATCATGTAACCAACCAGGCACTGACTCACTGGATCCATCAGCTCGTAAGTAAGCCCTTCCCTTTGATAGAATTGAGATGTTCTTTGAGCTGCCATGTTGCATGCTTTACAGCCTATAAACTCCCTTGAGAGTATCATTGATGTCATTGTAGATGAGCAGTAAGACATAAGACAGAATTCAGATGAACCTCAGTAATTTCTCTTCTTCATCCCAGACTGAGCTTCTGACAAGTCATAAACTTCACAATACAGAAAATCTGTTTGGGAGAAAAATGCTGATCCCTGTAGAACGACTCTGCTACTATCATTTGCTACTTCCATTTTGGCGCCAGGACAGGGATCAAGCTGAGCTGGTCCAAATGTCTTCTCTGAAACTTCTCTATAAAACACCATAGCCCTATACCTGTTTTAAAAGTGCACATCAAGAAGTGAAGAGAGAAATATCTTTCTTTTTGCCAGAAATTACAACATTCTGTGACACCCATTTTAGGAGAGTGAATCCTCCACTTGTTTACTGCAGCCATAAGATGTCCTTCCTTCTGGTAGGATGTGACACATTCTCACGGGGAGAAGCACTAGGCACAGCCCACAACCTTAGATCAGGGGAGTTGCTGCAGCCAGGCCAGGGACTGTCTACTGTGACACAGGACTGCCTACTGTGACACAGGACTGCCATAGTCCTGCCCCCTCTATCAGTCCCCTCCAGCCTTAGGTATCACCATCACCCTGTTCCCTTTCTCACAAGCCATTAAGGGCTTAGTCACTCTTTGGCAGCCCTGTTTGCTGAACTCAGTATATCTGATTAATTCAAGAACTACTTTAAAATTTTATGTTGGATGCCTCATTTTTGGCCTTCATATGTGCTTGTGGTGAGTTGACCTTGGCTGGCTGCCAGCTGCTCACCAAGCTGCACTCAGTCCACCTCCACCAAAAGGACAGAGGGAGAAAATATGAAAAAAGGCTTTTAGATCGAAACAAGGACAGAGAGTTTATTTCCAAGTACTACCACAGGCAACACAAACTCACTTGGGAAGCTAATTTAATTTATTTAAATTAAATAATTTAAATAAAATAATTAAAATAATAAAATAATTAAATAAAATAATTAAATAAATTTATTTACTTGTAAGAAAGTAAGAAAGTGAGAAATAAAAAAAACATTCTCAAAGACTTTCCCATCAACTCTCCCTTTCTCTCAACTTCCCTCTTAACTCTTCAACCTCCTTCTCACCTGGGCAGTGCATGGGGATGGAAAATGGAGACACTTTGCTGCTGCTTTCTTTTCACATTGTTCCTCCATCCCAGTGTAGGGTATTTCCCATTGAATGTAGATTCTCACAAACCTCTGTTGCATCTGGTTGTTGTTTGGGGTGAAAGCAAGTAAAGAAAGCAGGAAGGGCCTTTGCTGGGGTTTCACAGAGATGTTTATTTCAGCCACGCGTGTGCACCGTCCATGGTTCAGAGAACAAAGGCAAAGGACTTTTTGTGAGGGTCCAGGTTAAGTACATGGGATGAGCAGGCAGAGAAGAAGCCTCAGAGACCAATTACCAGGGGACATGAGGGTATCACAAGGGTGGGGTTAGGGCATGGGGGCCAACAGGGAAACAGGGTGGGAGTGACCAGAGACTGAGGGATGGGAGAGGGGATGACCCAGGGAACAGAACAGGAGTTGCTTTGGCCAGATAAAACAGGATTTGTTATCAAGAGAAGGCAGTGAGAGAGGCCTCTCATTTTCCCTAATTAGAATGCCTTTCTGGGTCTCCACANTATCAAGAGAAGGCAGTGAGAGAGGCCTCTCATTTTCCCTAATTAGAATGCCTTTCTGGGTCTCCACAAACCTCCAAAATGGGCTCTTCCCATGGCCTACACATCTTCAGGAACTGCTCCAGTGTGGCTCCTTTTCATAAGGTACAATTCTTCAGGAACAGATTGCTCCAGTATGGGTCCCCCACACGAGAGGTTTCATGACAAAAATCTGCTGTTTATGGCCTACTTTCCATGGGCAGCAGTTCCCACCAGGAGCCTTCTCCAGGATGGGCTCTCCATGGAGTCACAGCAAGCATGTGCCTGTTCTTGTGTAGGGTCCTTCATGGTCTCCAGGGTGGATATCTGCTCCTCCTCAGTTCTCCATGTGCTGCAGGGCAATCTCTGCTCTGGCATCTGGAGCACCTTCCTCCTCCCCACCCCCCAACTTCTTCTCTGACATTTGTGTCTGCAGGGCTGTGTGCTGTGTGGTATATTCTTACTCCTCTCTCACAGATGTTGCAGTTTTTACCCTTTCTTGAATGTTATTACGGAGGTACTACCAACAGCATTGATTTCTTCAGCTTTGGACAGCAAATGGGTTTGTCTTGGAGTCAACTGAAACAAGCTTTGTCCAACATGGGAGTAGCTTCTGTCATCTTCTTACAGAAACCACCTCTACTACCAAACCCGTGCCAGGTAAATCCAATAGTGTAGAGTAGTATGGTACCTTTCAGATACTACATATGGAATAGTGCTATCTTGTTCACCTCAGCATAAGGAGTTCAAACCAGGAAATAGATACTAACTAAAATAAGAATCATCTGAAAATGAAATAACCCCACTGTACAGGACAGTGAACATGTCAGCTATTACTTTATCAGCTGTAAAATCTATACACACTGCCTTAGTGTACCAAGGAGAAACACCATGACTGTGAGATGTTCTCTAAAGTTGCAAAAGTTGCAAACACACAAAGAAAATTCTGCAAATAACACTACAACTCCCAGATGTAGGGCAGATGAGAAACAAGATGCATAAACTAGCAGAAACTTAGAAGGCTCAGTATTAATATCTTTAAAGTAGCTTGGCATTCAGTACCAGAAGTTTACTACTTCACACATACCTATAGAAAAGTATGTCAAAAAGATTTTTTTTATTTCTTGTTTTCGCTATGGACAGGAAAATCCCACTCTGCCTAAGACACTGTTATCAAGCATCATCGTTGGTAGTTAGGCTGAAAGGATAGTGCAGGAGGGGATCTTTCCCAATGACTTGCAGCTGTACTGATTACCAAGGAGTGGAAACACCTGAGTCTGCCCAATCAGTTTGGGGGATATAAAGGAGTGGATTAGCTAGCTTCAAGTTATAAGCACTTGCAGCTTGAGTTGGGGCTTGAGACTGGGAGTCGGCTGGAGAAAGAGGCTGCTGGCTGTGCTGAGAGGAGGTAAGGTACATGTGGTTGTGCAAGGGGCAGATATGGTGAGAAGATGTTATGGGAGGGGCAGTCAGGGTTAGGTAGCTGGGAAATGGACAGTTGAATTTAGCTAGTCATGCAGAGTGAAAAGAAAGAGTCAGATCTATGTGGAGCTGCCTGGAAGACAAGGAATCAGTGTTGTGTGAAGCTGCTGTAGAAGGAGTCAGAATTGTAAGGAAAGAAGTTTGTTAAGAGAAGAAGGCATGTAGAGTTTGCTGTTAAAGGACTGATGGTGGTACCAGCTGTGTCTGTCTTGACGTAAGTGCAACATGTAATAATACAGATCCTCTCCAAAACAACTGGAGAAGTTGAAAAGCTGGGAAGAATAACTTTTGCTATGTATTTTTTATGGAAGGGTAGGGAGACAAAGGTCATAATTATGATCTTTTTCTTCCTGCATAACTGTTATGCATCACAGACCCCTGAATTTGTGGAGATGGCTTAGTATGTACTTAGTGATAGGAAATTGTGAAGGAATTCTATTTTGCTTTCCTTGTACACAGAATTTTTTGTAATTTACTAAACTCTTTTTACCCCAAACCACAAGTTTTCTCACTTCTGCCCTTCCAATTGTCTCCTCCAACTCGCTGATATGGGAGCAAGTAAATAGCTCTGCAAAGCTTAGATGCCTTCCAGGGTTGACCCACAACTTTTTAGTTGGCTGCATAAGGTTTGAAAATTTGAGATGCTCATATCTTGCAGAGACTTACTTTCCTTTAGGTTCTCAGTGGGCTAAGACAGCTATCTACATTGCACACAAAGAAAAAAAATGTTATGTTCATTATTTCAAATTTGCTGCATTCAAAGACAAGAATAGTCCATATAAATGTAATTATCATGGTGATATCCCTATTATGAATAAGCAACTTAAATTATTAGGCAACAAAACATGTTTTTCCTTTTGAATATGATTTCATGGAACAATATGTTGTTGCATATTAGGAACTCTTGCGAAGCGTTGTAGAATAGTTTATTTCTCATCTTTTCCCATTATTTTTTATTCTGTTTCAAAACAATAGAAGAGGTACATCCCAATTTTATGGAATTAGCCTCTGAAGTAGAGTAATGCATGTGGAGGTTAGAGTAACAATGTGCCCAAACCATGAGACTTAAAAAAAAAAAAAAAAAAAAGAAATTTTTACATTCTTAACCTTCTAAAGTGTTTAGAATCATCATTTTGATTTGTTCCATTCTTTATGCAGCAACATTTCTCTCAACTACAGCCTGTTATATCCTCTATTTTGCTACCAGAGGAACTCTAATAAGAAACAGACTAAAATCTAATATTGTATAGGAACAAGGAATTGATAATTTATATAAAATTTAGATAATTTATAGTTTTAAAATTAACATGTAAACTATACAGAGTTTTAATAACAAGGAAAACTATCAATTCAAGCACCATAAAAAAATTCATGTTGAAATGAGTTACCTACCCATTCAATAATTAGGTAATGTATAGACAACGCTTTCATTTTAAACAAAGGGAGGTAGTAAAAGTATAGAAAATTCATATTACAAAGAGCTAAATAATTGTTATTTAGTAATGAAGGGTTTAAGTTTTTAATTCAGCAGTTAAATTGATTTTTAATTAACTCTTTATTTTAAAATGCACACCAGCAATCAATGCAGGATTGCTGAAATTTTCAGACATTCTTCAGATTACAGAGTCTATTCTGTAATCTGTAATTCAGATCTACTTTGCTGTGGTACATATGGGACTCCTCTAGAACTAAACAAAGTACCATTCTCTGAATGGCTTTCAACAGAAGGATAGTGAGGTTACTGTCCCTATTGCACAAAAATGCCAGCTACACAGCTACATATTATTACACCAGAGCTTGCTAACCTACATTTCCTTCCACTTTTTTTTTTTTTTAAATAAAGGCTTCTTCATTAAAAAGGCATTTCACCGCAACACTGTTATAGTATCATTTCTATTCTTGTTGCACCACATACTTCTTGTGAAAGAAAAATGTGTTAAATGGGTTCTGAAACGTGATTTTTTTTTTCTGATTGCCATTTAATTACTTCTCATATATGTATGCATATTTTCATTTTACAAACTTAATTCACTCTGACACTCAATGACAAGATTGCTAGATAAATAAATAGATCTAATCTGTAAATATTAATTTCATGCCAGTATGAAAAGCATTTGGAGAAAGTGATCCAAACAGATATTTCACTGAAGTAAGAAAGAACCAGAAGACAATTTTAGATTACCTTGTTAAATTAGATTATCAAAGACTGTTAATTATTATGTTCAATCTTATTCAGGTTTAAGCATGAATTTTGGGAAGTTCTGAGTTTTAGGAAGTCACACATATTTTTATGGAAGAAGTCACTCTGCTAAGATAAGAGAAAAAGGAAGCTTTTTCCAGGCCCCAGTGGACTGGAAGCTGACAAACCATGTCCCAGTTTTCAAGAAGGACAAGAAGGAGGACCATAAAGAGACAAGCCTGTTAGTCTTATTACAGTGCCTTGCAAATTTATGGAGAAGATGATTGTGAGGTATTGAAAAACACCTGGAAGACAATGCAGTCAATGGTCACAGCCAGCAAGGCTTCATGAGAAGTCCTGCTTATCAAACCTGATTTCCTTTTATGACACGGTAACCCCTAAGTTATCAAGGGAAAGCCAGTTGATGCAGTTTTTTTATATATATATATCAGTAAAGCTTTTGATACTGCTTCTCAGAGTCTCCTTCAGGGCAAAATGTCCAGTATACAGCTGGATAAATATATCATGCCATGGGTGAGCAACTGGCTCATGGGTCAGGCACAAAGAGTTATAGTGAATGCAAAAACCTCAGACTGTCCTGCCACTTGTGGGGCTCCACAAGGCTCCGTCCTCAGACCAGTTCTCTTCAACATCATCATTAATGACCTAGATGCTGGACTTGAAAGAGTACCAAGTTGGTTGATGACACCAAAAACAGAGGAGCTGTTGAGTCGCTTCAGGAAAGGCCCTGCAAAGAGACCTTGATAAATCCGAGGTCTGGGCAATCACCAACCACACGAAGTTTAACAGGAGAAAGTGCCAGATTCTGCACCTGGGATGGGACAACCTTGGATATATGGAAAGAATGGGATGTGAGAGAATAAAAAGCAGTGCTGTGGAAAGAGACTGGGGTTCCTGGTCCATGGAAAGTTGGATACAAGTCAGCAGTGCCCTGGCAGCCAGGAGGGCCAACCCTGTCCTGGGGGCATCAGGCACAGCATCACCAGCCAGGCAAGGGAGGGATTGTCCTGCTCTGCTCTGCACTGGGGCAGCTTTGGTGACACAAGAAAAGACAGGGAAAACTGTTAGAGAGTGTCCAAGGGAGAGCAACAAAGATGCTGAGGAGACGCTCAACGAGGAGAGGCTGAGGTCACTTGGTCTGCTCAGCCTGGAGGAAAGGACATTGAGGAGAGACATCACTGCAGCTACAGCTTCCTCATGAGGGAAGAGGAGGGGCAGGCACTGATCCCTGCTCTGTGGTGAGCAATGACAGGACCCAGGGAATGGCCTGAAGCTGTGTCACGGGAGGTTTAGGCTGGATATTAGAGGTTCTTCACCCGGGCAAAACAGCATGGCAATGTAGTTGTATTTTGTGTAGAATGGAACACTTCTTAATCTGGAGTTGGTTATAAAAGGAAATTAAAAAAAAAAACCAAAAACAACTATGTCTTCTGAAAATACATGATTTCTAAAATAATTAGTTTTGTCAAACACAGGAAAATTAAAAATTAAGCAGTTGTGTTCCTGTACAAAACATTCAGCTTTTTTTCCCAAGTTAAGTATTGGTAAAGGCAAGCAATTCTGGGAGTTTAACACCTTAAAGAAATTTACTGATCTGGTTTGGGCTCTTCTCTGAGACAAGCCTTTCAGATTTTGACTAGTTTATGACTTCACAATGGGACATTAATGCAAAAATTCTCAACTTGTTATTTCTGTTAGGGATGCTCATGGGTCAGGTGTTGGCCTTGCCTTTTATTTTGGAGAGAAAATTTTCTAGAAAAGATAAAGAATTTTATATCTTAAGTTAAACATACCATCTAACTTATATCATCAGAAATGTAATTATAAAATGAGAAGTCTAATGACTGAGTTTAGGTTCTTGTTTTAATCACTTGATTCACAGAAAAATATGCTAATTTTGATGATGCTATGATTCTGTTGTGGGCATTATTTTTAAGGAACTATTTTATTTCAAATATAAAGTGTTTCAAAACAAAAAATGGATCTCTACAAATGAAAAAAATCTTTAATTTTGTAAAAAACCTGAAAAATGTAACTTTAAATGGCTTGTAACAGCTGAAAAAAGAATAAGATCAGAGTACAAGTCATTGTTCTGAGCTCTCAGAAACTGTAACTTCTATGTACGGTTTTTTTTTTTATCTAAAAGATAGAAAATCATGAAGGGCAAGTCAGCTCTGATAAAGACAGAAGGGGAAATAAATTTGATCAAATGGGTATTTGTTGGACAGGAATTTTCTCTCTGAGAAATTTACTCAAAAATATCCGTGAGAAAGAAAATCTGCAAGTCTGGAGGTGGATGGCAATAAAGGCCCATTACAAAAAGGATAAATATTTTTTAAGATGATCAGTGAATATAATAATTCACATAAAAACAAAAGCTACAATATCAGGTTAAATTATGGTACAGTGTTATAATAAATTATTTTATAATACGGTTAAACAATACGACAATTTTTTAAATAAATGCCTGCAAGGATAGTGAAAATGAAAACAGTCAGGAAAAAAGACTTAAAAGAACTGAAGATTGCTTGAGGAAGCTCAAGTTAAAAAGGAATTTATTGCGATGATAATAATTTGAAATATTTTGCTTAAATTGATTGAGAAATCTTATGCCTGGCTTTCATGTTGAAATTTAGTAGGATTTTTAATAAAAATAACTAATTAAGAAAGTTACGTTGACCAATTCAAATCAGTAATTAAGTATGAACTGCAAATTAAATCAGAAATAAATTTTAAAATAAGATAAAAGCACATCTGTTATATCTGTTTACTATGTAAATATCAGTATATAATGGAATCCAAAACGAGTCAAAATTATTCTGACTTGCTCCTTAAAAATAAAAAGGTAACAAATTCAAAACTAGACTGATGATACTGAATAATGATCTAGCAGAAAAGTTCTTTTTTTCTCAGATGACTCCTGTTATGATCAGATTTAGAGATTCCCTCTGCCTGATTCAAGGTGCAAATGAGACCGTATGTCAGAGACAATAATATGGATTTTATTTCACAGTAAATGTGAGGTAGAGAGATAAATCAACAGGAAAGAGGGAAGGGAGAGATAGAGATGGCAAGAGGAGATTAAGCAGAAGATAGTTCCCAATGTAGATCCAGAGGCATCCCTGGGTCCTCCTCCACTCTGACCTTCTCAGTGGTGGGGGTCTGAGTCGATATCCTGAGGGTACCACCTTTATACAGTCCATGTTCCAGATATCCATGGGGTGGTTGCAGATGCAGTTTTTGGGTCATCTTTGTTTGGTGATATGTGTATTAGCAGTTGTTTCCTTTTCCACTGTGGGAATTCTTGTCCAGGTATGCTAAACAGGATGTACTAACCACATCTTACATCCACCAGGCCTGAAATAAGCTCCTGCCTGGTATAAATTTCCCTTCGCTATGCTTAAGTTGCTGCTGCTGTGGTGCATTATGGCAAGTTCCTTAAATTTACACTATAAAAAGAAAAAAAAATATTAAAGGAAATAGGACTCTTAGAAAAGATGATACATTTGTAACTGAAGAGCTTCTGAATTTTTTTAACTTTCTTATTAATAAAGCATGAATTTACATGCTGTATACAGAGATTTTAGTCATACAATGAAGTTTAATTTAGAAGAAAGATCTCAAAAATTATCACATTTTAATTTCTCGATAAGGAATTTTTAATAAAAGGAAATGTTATGAAAAACAGTAAGCTATTGCTTTTGTTTTGCAAGGATGTGGTGATGAAAAAGGAGAACTTATCTTAGGCACAGCTTAAGCCTTGCTTATATGCTCTTTTATGTTCTGGAAGATTTACAGGACATGGCATGAATTTGATTCATAGGTGATGGTATAATGAAAGACAGAACACTTACAAGAAAGATAAATTAACAGTTCCAGAGAGATTAGACATATGACCACAGATTTCTTATGTAAGTAGAACCAAGTACAAAGTATCAAACTAATGCACAAAATTAAACAAGTTATACATTATTTAAGAAATTCTTCAAGAACATAGATGGGATATTCTGGCAGTAATTTAAAGGATTTAAGAAAAAAAGGTGTCAACAAAAAATATCAATAAGGTCTACATTCCTTAGTGACATGATAGAAATTCCATCACTTGAAACACTTCAGAATAACCTATGAAGACTATTAATGAATATACAATAAAGTAAAAATAATTGTGAGGTAAAATTGCTTTTTTTAAGGTCAGATTGAAATGACTATGTATTACTGATATGAAAACCAATTAACTGAATAATTCATAGGCACTTCCTTTTCCCTCTTGTCTACATCTGTTATACCACTAGTAAGTAAAATGCTTACTTTGGTAGATGGATTTTTTATTGTTATATATAGCGTAAAAATAAAAGGCACTTATCTAGTCAGTAATTCACTGAAATCTTATTTTCTTTCTTCTGTCAATTAACTATATGACATTTACTACTTTTAAACAAGACGGCTCAAAATTTTTGATCTGTCATTTTCTACAGATCTGCAAAATGTCAAAATCTCAATGTAGAATCATTAAAATGTGAACTTTTTCTCTTATCAGAAAGCCACTATTGCATAACATCTTGAAAGCTTTGAGTTTTGTTAAACATATAAAATTACAGCTTGTCAGAATACCAACTACCACCTGGGAAATAAAGAAAAAACAGAAAAAAAAACATAAGATATGTAAATTTTACTTCTACTCAAGTTCTTTTCTGCTGATACCTTGATAGTTTTTACTTTGGATTATAAAATTTGCTTAGCACTTTCAATTGAAAATAAAAGTTTTTAAATACATTGAATTTTTGTGGCCATGAAAAGTTTCTTTTGGACTGAATAATTAATATGTTGTTTATTTTAAGACTGTAAATACATCAGGGAAGTTTTTATTCATATCAGTAAATCAACTTGCCAAACTTGAACCATAGTGGACTTAAAAAGTTTTAGAAACAATGTTTTGAAAAGACAGAAACATATCACAACAATATTAGCACAAGAAGGTGAAGGGAAAACGAAAGATCAAAACACTAAGACTGCTGCCAGTAACCATAATACAACATGGAAATAGCATCAAAAAATCCCACCAAACGGCCAAATATGTTTTTGTTGTCATTGAACAATAGGGAAAAAGAGTACATGTCCTGGTGAGCAATCTCTGAGTGTGAAGTAATATTATTTATTCTTGTAAAGTAGAAACTTCACATTACTTTAAAAAGTTAATTATTATTAAAAATATTTTATATGTAACAAGTATTATATTATTTAAAATTTTAGCTGAGTGATGAATTGGATTGTCAAGTGAGCACTTTATGCTGCATAAACTCAGGACACAGGCTGGCTGTAATATTGTTTGTCCTAGTTTAGGACAAAATTGGGGAAAAGATTTTTGTTCATGATGTAGAAAATATGTTATCACACTGAAGAACAGATGTTTTCTTCTGAAAAATATTTGGAGAAGTATGTACATGCATTTGATATCAAAATCTTTAAATATTGAGAACTAATAAGAGTTCAGTAAAACAGAGTTAGTCTATTTTTTATTTTATAATGAAAAAAACTCTCACAAAAACCCTTTACGTGACTGAAATACTTTATTATTGAAAGTCATCCAATATAAACATAAGCATGTTAGCATGTTATAGCTTTTTTTTTTTTTTTTTTTTTAAACAGTGACATCCAAAGGAATGTGAAGAAGAAAATATGTGTTTTAAGATTCTGATGTTGATTTATAGTCACTACCCCTGCTGTCTGCATGCAGGAGATGAGAGGAATGGTTGACTGGCTAAAGACAGTCAGGTGGGAAATGGGTGGGGGAACAGGTGGGATGGAGCACCTTCTCACACTCTAGTTGTGTAGTGAAACCTCATGCAGGCTCACACTCTGTGGGAATAATCAACTCTGTAGGACAACTGTAAGCCCCAAAATGGTGCCAGGACCATTCTGGCATTGTGTGAACTGCAGGCATGAGACACTGGCACTGCAATTAGTGTAGGGCAGCCTGGGGGCCTGGAACTGATAAAAAGTCAGTGAGATGAGTGCAGCATGGTGTGCTCCACTACCATGGATTTGGAAGCTGCTGAGACCACACTAGTTCCTAGGGTAGTGGTTATCTACTCTCTCTTTTTCTTTTTCCTTTTCTGCTTCTGCATTCATCTTGAAATATATTGTAATCCTGACCAATAAGCCATGCCAAGTGTATTATTATATCTGGATATTCTAAAGTTTGCAAACAGAAGTTTGTTATTGAACTTGCTTTGTTTGTCCCATTCACCTCTCAGGTTATATCCAGCTACCTTTCCCTAAACCTGTCAAGTGGGATGGTGCATTACAGTGAGTGTCCTAATTGTCAGCTCATACAATTTCCTGTATGCACTGGAGAAGTGGATAATCATTGAGTGAAATAACTTTTAGCAAACACAATGTTCAGACAGGAACAGGTATTCAAAAGAGATCCATAGTTAGAAATAAAAAGGAGTTATGGTGTTCCAGGGTCCCTGAATCAATGAAACTTATTGGTGCTGCCTTTCTGAGATATCCTTCCCACTCTGCCCAGGACCCAATTTCAGCACTGGGGGACCCCCTAAGTCCTGTCTCAGAGATGCTACAACAGGGCCAGCCTCCATCTCCTGCCATGGCTGGCCATGAGACCTGTGCTCATCATGCTCTTGGGAGCCTTGCTATGATATCAACTCAGCAGAAAGTTATGTCCTCTGCACTCAACAGAATAGATGGCAACCCAGACAAAGCTCACACCAAAATATGCAGCCATCCAGGGCTCTGTGGGATGTAGCCTTTAACTAGTAATGGATGGCAGGAATGAGAACAGCTCTGTGAGTTGTGACCAAGTGTATGATCTGATCCGTCTGGTGACAGAACTACAGGACAAGTAGAAATGTTAAGGAGCAAGAGGCAGTCTAAGAAAAGATTGATGAAACCATTTTCTGCCTCCTCTGAGAAAGAAACAGGAATAAACACCAGAAAAAAAGGCCAAGATAAAGAGGATCCTATATCATCTACCCAAGAAGCAGAAGGCTGTAGCTTGAAGGATTGGAATGAATGGAAGCAAGTCTACTCTTAAGGTAACAGGCAAACCCTAAGTCAAACACAAAGTCAAAGCATCAATAAAAAAGATGTTTAAATGTATCCATGAAAATAAATAACCCCACTCATGTAAAGCATCCATAAAAGGACCTCATATCAGAAGAGAATCTTTCAAAGAGTTCTTGACAAGTAGCTGAATTCAGGTGAATGAGACAAGATGTATATTGCAAATAACCTTGCAAATGAAATCTGACAGTTCATTTATCTGTCACTTCTGATCATTTTAGAAGTTTATTGTGAATATTCAGTGTTTCAGTTGCAATTTATAACAATCACAGACAATGGATAAATGGA
>WBND01000573.1:409137-468841 GCA_013398595.1 Tychaedon coryphoeus | reverse complement strand
TTAGATTATTGTTAAAGGACTCTCAGTTAGTCATCTGGTTTATAGTCTTATATCCAGTATCAGTGATTTCTGATACAGTGGGGTTTTTTTCTAATATTCCACAGCAGAAAATTATAAAAAAAAAAAAAAAGTGGTATACTTGTAAATCACCAAGAATCAGAGAGCTTATTTGGATTAACACTGTGCTTTGTTAAAAGTCATATTTATAGAGTCACTTCAGCTCTGATGCTGGAGTAGTGTTGATCTTTCTTATATTGTGCCACGCAAAGCTGCCCCCAGCACTGGAGGTGAGGCTGCCCCAGTGCAGAGCAGAGCAGGACAATCCCTCCCTTGCCTGGCTGGTGATGCTGTGCCTGATGCCCCCAGGACAGGGTTGGCCCTCCTGGCTGCCAGGGCACTGCTGACTCGTGTTCAATTTACCATCAGCCAGGACCCCCAGATTACTTCCCACAGCACTGCTTTCCAGCATCTCGTTCCCCAATTTATCGACACAATCAGGATTATCCTACTCCAGGTGCAGAATCTGGCACTTTGCCTTGTTAAACTTCATGTGGTTGGTGGTTGTCCAGACCTCTGATTTACTGAGGACTCTTTGCAGGGCCTCTCCTGAAGTGACTCAGCAGCTCCTCTGTTTTTGGTGTCATCAACCAACTTGGTACTCTTTCAAGTCCAGTATCCACATCATTAATGCTGATGTTGAAGAGAACTGGTCTAAGGATGGAGCCTAGTATAACCTCACAAGTGACCAGCCAGCCTGATGTGATCCCATTTGCTAAAACCGTGATACAATTGCTCACCCATCACATAACATGTGACATTTTGTCCAGAAGGATACTGTGAGAGACAGTATCAAAAGCTTTACTGAATTCCAAAAAGATTACATCAGTTGGCTTCCCTAGATCAACTAGGTGAGTTAACCTATCATATAAAGAAATCAGGCTTCATAAGCACAGTGAAGAAAGAAAAATAATTAAGAAATTCCTAATCTTCATCTGAGATACAACTTTTTTTTCTAAACTGATAATCCTTAAAATTCCCTGGCTTCCTGAAGATATTAGTTCAAACTATCCCTAGAGTCTATAGTACAATTTAGTGTCAAACCCTCGGGTACACCAGTAGCTCCCACAGCCAGTGAGAGAGAGCTTCATCCCCAAAATTTCACATGAACAAAGAATTGAACCAACTCGGATGAGAGTCAAGGTAGCCAAATGAGTTTAAAGTTGACAAAGACCTGAGGACAAGCCAGGATGTCAAATTTGCCAAGCAAGGTTTGAATTTAGGATCAGGGAGGTGTATGGCCAGGCACAGGCACCCTGAAGTGAGGTTCAAGCAATGTTCAGGGCCCGAGAGTAAGGTCCTGAGGAGGGAGGAAGCCTCAGATGAACCTTCCCACATCTCCCAAAAGAAGAAATGCAATAGGGCTGGCTCTGAGCACAGGCAGCAAAACAGTTCAGACTATGATTTAAAGATGATGCAGAGCCTCCTGCATGCAGAGTCACACTGTTGTCAAAAATCCTGCAAGTTCTTGTAAGAAGGATATCTGAGCTAATGACTCCTCTGTGGTTTTCTTTGTTCTGATTCTCATTATCTCAATGTTTTCAAAGATGTATTATAAACAAGCAAATTGCTAGGGCACATTTTTGGTATATTTAATAAATGCCTATTGCTGTCATTGCATAAAAATATGTTCAATTGTTATAGTGTAAAATTATGAGGAATTATAAGAAGTGAAGATAAAACATTTCATTTTGTACAGTTTTGATAATCTTTTCCCTACTATAAAAAATGTTCCTCTCCAGCTTGAAAATAAAAGGCACACCCCAGTACATAAGCATATATATGTAGACAAATATTTTTCACTCGCTCTTATGTTTTTGCCTTTGACAGAAATGAAAGGATGGAACATGGTCTAGAGTAAGAGACACTGAAATACTTTTTAAAATATATTTGTTCTTAAGAATAGATAAATAGACTAAATAAAATATGAATTTTTGTGTTCCAAACAAAATCTCTGTCTCTCTTAAAATGTCAGATTCTTTTAAATGTGGCATTTTAAAGAAATATATAAAGAAATACAACCATTACAAATTCCTCTTATTTTTTTACTGGATTTAAATGAACTAGATCTTTTGTTAGAATGCCCTTTAAAAAAAAAATCTAGTGCACAAGAAAGGAATCAAAACTACTCTGCTGAAACAGTAGATCAATTAGCTCACATCCAAGACTAGCCAGTACCATATACCAAGGTTCATTTGCACCAAAGGTTCATGCCAATATTCACAGTGCTCACATATATACATCTTTATGCTTTTCTGTCTTTTCTCTCTAAACAACCAAGGAATTTTCTTCATAAACCACTGGAAGTTTCCTTCAATTGCTCTAGATTATATTGCAGGCTAGATGCCTCTTTCTGGATGTGTGGTATGTTAATTGCTGGTGTCTCAATTCAGCTACTAATCTTATTTGTCAGTATCTACTTACACCAGAAATAAGGAATAAATTATGATCTATATATGTTAACATAGCTACATCCTCAAATAAAACTAAGAAACACTACACTCATTAATTTTTTTTTAGCTTGAAACACAATATCTCAACTGAACATCAAATCTGTTTTGAGTGATTTAATGTATTGCCTTAAAATGGTTTTATTGAGCTGATTAATATCTCAAAGATTTCTCAAGTGAATGTTATTTAAGGTTTTCAGTGACAAGCTGAAAGCTTTCAGCTCATATTTTATCACAAAAATAACACAAATTAAGCTAAACGGCAGTAACTGAACACAGCACAAAAGTTTTATCTTCGAAACTTTGGTGTCACATACATAGAAATATTTGATTTAAATAAATTATTGCCTTTGCAAAGTGCTGGAGCAGGACATTCACAGAGATGGGCATAGAATCTGCATTATGTTGAAGCATTCAATAATTTTTACTTGCTCATGCAAGTTTTATGAAAATGTAAAAGATTTGGAACATAGACTCTACACTTTCCCTCTGACAGTGACTTTGTTATCTGTGCACCTTAAAAAATAATAATTTCAGTCCAAACACAGTCAAATTCTTCATGAGCACAGCTTTCAGTAGAATTATATTTTATTCCAAATTAAATTGACTTGAAAATGTTTTATTCCCAAGGTCTGTCTCTTCAATGATAAGTTATGCAACAGCTAAGATCCCAAATGAAAATTTAGATTGTCATAAATAACAATGATCTATCAAATTGAATATCTTCATCCTACACAGCAAGCTCTAAACAATTAAGCAATCTGACTGAGGAAATCTGCTATCTAATTCATAATTGCATGGAAAGCAAACATTTCTATAACATAACGAAACTGTAAGATGTAAGAGGAAACTGAACTTCCAGTTTTATTGGGATTAGTCAGGTCGTTCAAAGTCATAAATTAAGTCAGGTACAATTATCAGACAATCATTTGGGTGCTGTTTTATGAAAGTGAGAGCTCACAGATTCATTAACGAGTACGAATATTCAAACATAAATATCTATATACACAGCTAGAGTGTAGTAGATAATTAAAGCTGAGTTTAAAGGCACACAGTCAAATACATATAATTTTATTTCCATAACTATTTTTCTGTATTGACTTGGAGAAATCAAGAAGCCAATTTATTTTATTCTACATAGCTTTAAGCTGAATTATTTTTTCTTCCAATCTATTTGAAGGACAAATAGAATTATATTTTTCAGCATAGTCAAAATAATTTCTTTAAATGCAGTTTCAAATGGCTTTTGAATTTTTAAAGTTTTCTAGATACCTCTACAGCAACATTTTATCTAAAAAAACCAGAATATTAAATAAAATCTGAAGCCATTAGATGAATATTTCCTTGTTAAATTTGATTTTTTGCTGTAAATATGATTCTTTTTATTCACTTTCTATGGTCATATTACTTCCCAGGATAAGGTTTCTTTTACTTATACTTCAGTACAAAATATGCTGTTAGAAAAGTCAGAAGAGAAATAATTTTTAATCTATTTGTAAATATGAACATTTTTTTCCATACCAGATCATTACAAAAGAAAATTTAAGACAGACAGACAAAATCTTGTGTAAATAATAGAGAGATTTAAGGACTAAGCTGTATTTGAAAAATTTCTGGAAGAGCTAAAATTTTGAACAGATATGGAAAACTCTGTACAGATTGCTTACAAGTGAAAACCCAAATGATCCCCACCCTCAAACCTACCCATATGCAGATGCCAAAAGTTATAATATTAGAAACTGAAGTAAGTAATAAAGCATTGTACAAATGATATCTGTACAAGAGAATATAGGAATTGTGGTTTAAAAAAAATATATAATTTACACATTTTTACTTTTTTTTTTTTAAATGTTTGTGCTTTCCAGTCTTGGATATTGCTGTAAATTATGCCATAATTGCACATTATGCCATAGTTATTCTTATAATTATCATTCTCTACATGAGGAAATAGTTTTATGAAGAAAAGCACAATGCAGCAACATTGTTTTAATACACATAATTTTGGGATGATGAATACACCATGAAGGCTCTCAAAGTTTCCTGTAATTTTCCTGTAATGTTTGTGAAACAGCTCATTGGGATGCAATTCATGCCACTTTTGTGTGACAGATTATTTGTAATGAGAACTGGGAATCCTGAATCGCTAAATGGCTAGTCAATTTTTCAACTTCAAAGCAAAGCTGAATTAAATTATTTTATTTTTATAATCTACCAGGTGATCCCATAGCTTCATCTACTGCCACTGAGACTGAGAATCTCATATATCTCTCCACCAGAGACTGAGAATCTCATATGTCTCCCCACCATGAATCTCTCTACCTAGACGAGGATCTCACAGCTGTCTTGCTGTTTCTCCAAATGAAAGGTGTTCGACTTAATTTCATGAATTTACTCCACTCTGTGGACAGTGCTGCAGTATGTGGTACTGTAATTTACAGCTCTTGACTTCTCAGCTTGACTTCTCTCTACACAAAGCTCTGCTACAGCTTGTGTCTGCCAAATTCTTCCCTCTCTGATCTGTGATCTGGTCCTCACCCCATGGATTTTATGCTTGTGAATATATTTGCCTTCTCAGCTGACTCACATGCCCCACCTGAAAAAACAAGCAGGTTGGACCTTCAAATGCTTGTATCTGCTTGAAAATAAAATGGGATATTTGTGCACCTCTACAGCTAGAGGAGGGCAAATTTACTTGAGGAAGATAACAAGGCAAGACGAGAAAAACCCTTCTACATTTTTTTTTTCTGTCTTACCGTCTTGGCGACTAAGAGGTCAGTGGCAGATATCTCTGAGGTTGGGATTTAAAAGCTACTAGAAATCCCGCACTAGAAATTAAAGTTGTCCCATTATGATGCTGGTGTAGCTGTTACAAATCTGTATTATATAGCAGCAGAAAAAAAACCTCAAACCAACACAGCAGCTAGATACTGTATTTTATGTGTGATCGCTGAGCAGTATGGATTATGATATTCATTGAAAAAAAAAAACAACTTCAAAAAGTAATTTTTCTTTTGTTTGGATTCATTACCAAGTTAAGCTTGTTCGCCCTTATAAACGTAACACGTTGACACTTAGGACTTTTAATTTCTTTGCATGCTCAGCAACTGAAGTAAATCTCTTCTTTTGGAATAGTAACAGGTGATAAAAGGGAAACTGGTTTGTTCCATAAATACAATGAATTAATTGCTTCTGAAAGCACTAGAAGCGAATGACTAAAGAATTGAGGAAAAGAAAAGAGTGGACAAGGACAAAAAAGGAATTGCCAGTGTAGACACAA
The DNA here is from genome assembly GCA_013398595.1 of Tychaedon coryphoeus. Lineage (NCBI taxonomy): Eukaryota > Metazoa > Chordata > Aves > Passeriformes > Muscicapidae > Tychaedon > Tychaedon coryphoeus. Next base: position 463,057 of record WBND01000573.1, on the reverse strand, counting down.
AACTTTTTATTTCTCTGTAACTTAAGAATCAAATCAATCAAGTTCAATATGTGAAACAGACTAATCCAATATGAAAGTGATGTACTAATATAGAACTGCCCAAAATTTTGTTCTAAATTATCATTACTAATGAAAATCTAAACAAAACAGAAATTAAACTCACAGGGATTGAAAATATCTAAATAATTTGTGGAAGTTTAGTCAGAAAAAGAGAAAGAGAAAATGAATACAACAAACAGCTATATAGGGAATAAAAAAAAATTCAAAATTAATATTTAATGAAACAAAAGTATTAATATTTTAAACAACAAAGAGGGAAAAAGCACAAAGAAATTATAGTCCATTTAGAGTACATTTGAGACCTGAAATTGAAATAAAAGATGAGAGCACCATAATGTGAAAATCCTGTAGATCTGTATGATGTGAGAAAATTCTGTGTCATAAAACAGGCATTAGTAACATGCCATTAAATAACCGGCTGATGATATAATCAAGGCTTTTAAGGCTGAAATTTTGAGTGATTAAAATTATCTCCCTGAACTTGATTCTGCAAAGGCAATGGAAATAAAGAATATGTTGCCATAGAAGAATTACACGTGATGTTACACTGTGTGGGAAACACTGTCGAAAAAATACAGTTAAAAATAAAATACACTTATCAGACACTGGCATTTCCTGTTAAAAGGTAAATCTTGGGATGGAAGAAGAGGTAAATTCTTAAAATGGCTGATGTTGTTCTTCTCAAAGTCCCGATATCCTTTTATGACATTTTTTGTTTTTCATAGAAAGTAAAAATATACTTCATGAGGAGAAATTTGTCAAAATTTACAATATAAAATAAACTGCTTGAAGGGCATATTTCTATGCCCCATTTTTTTAATCTGAAGAAAAATCTGAAACTGATTAGTTAAATGGGCTAAAGAACACCAAAAATTGGAACCTCAGACAACAGAGAGATGACAAGCATTACAGGAATGTTTCTTTGTTAACGGTTCCATTCTTGTCCATAACAGGAAGTTGCAAGATACAAGCAAAATCTGCTGAGGAAAATGCTGTGGTTTTCAAGGGACATGTCAAATACATCTTGTCCATCCCAACTGGCCATATTTAAAGAAATGATATATAACTGTAAGGTTGTGATAATTTTTTTTGTACAAATTAATTATTGAATAGTTTCCCACAGTTTTCCTTTGTTTTCAAAAAATATGAAAAATAGTGAATATGTGTGAAATTGAAAATGAGTGCAATTGTTCTTTAAATAAAAATTTTACTAGGGAAAAACACTGGCACTGTGAGGCCTGTTAGAAGAAGGATATTGTTATACAGGATACATCTATTCCAGAGTTCTTGCTCAAATTAGAAGAATTGAATTTGTTTCACATGTGACTAAACTAAAGAACAAGTTCTCCAAATGGTGGAACTCTTCAATTTTAATTGGAGCTAAATCTACTCCAGAGGAACTGCTCCACCTATGTATATATATATAAATATTTATATATTTTATATGTACATATTTATATATTTATATAAATATATTTATATATATATAATATATATTTATGTATTTATATACACACATATGTATGCATATCATATATAACAGACAATACATATAGAAAGAAGATTTGGATGTTGGTCTTCAGTTCCTGTTTCACTCCACAAGTTCATTCCTAGTGAGCATTGTGCTCGTCACTAAAATAGGTATAGACAGAAGCATTCAAATAGTTCTCTGGAACCCTGGAACACACTTCATCAGTCTGAGCTTCCTTTTCAGCAAATTTTAATGTCTGGAAGTGAAAAGTTGTTGAATATTTTTCCACATATTTTTTATCAAACTTATTTATTACAACAGCATTTGCAGCCAAAATAATTCTGAGGCTCTGGATGCTTGAACAATGTAATATGCTAGTACTGATATTTCATCTATAATACAGTCAGCACAGCTTTAAAGGAATATTGCAGTAAATTAATCAAATAAATATAATAATAAAATTATGAGGAGTTTCTTTGACCTCTCATATAAATTCTAAATTCAACCTTAAATTTCTTTAAATATTTGTTTTTCTTTGTTTGAATACAAGTTGGGCTATTTCAGGATGATTAAAATGTTGCAGTCTTCCACATTTAAGAAGTCTGCTACTGTACCTTCATGTTCCTGTTACATTTATGTTCTGTCCCATCTGGATTATTTCTAATACAGAGTGATTATTACTACCAAAATATAAATCTCTAAAATAAAGGTATGCTTTCCAATTATTTTTCAACATTTTAAAAACTATCTTTCACCTGTGTTCTAAACAGGCCCTGCCAGTCTTCCATCTTCTCTGTGAATTATTGTGTTTTCTCACTAATGCAAGAACAAAAAAGTATGAGTATTTTATAACTTCTTTCTCAAGACAATAAATTAGCCTCAATGAAATGTGTGTGGTTGCTGTAAGAAAACAAAGCAACACAGAATTCTATCAAAATCCAAAAGACACCTCAAAGCTTTTTTAAGAGACCAAGAAGAAAAAACCTGCCACTTTTTCACTTGTTAAGAAAGGTTCTACAGAGGAAATATTTTCATGCATCAAACTAAAGATTTGATTTTTAAAGCAAAAGAAATATATAACTGAATTCATTTAATGTGAAATTGGAAGTGATCCAGACATCCCTGGTCCCATGATTAAAGAAGTCCTTCAGATCAGTCTCTGTAATCAATATGGACAAACTACTCAGTGAGGGAATAAAATTGGAAAAGTTATTTTCGTAGGTTTTACGTTGAGGCAAAAAGCTTTGGAGGACAATCAAAAGTAGGAAGACAAGATTAAAGTCTGTAGTTCTGTTTGTGGAAAAAAAATTTATTAATCTGAAAAACCGATTACAATCACATTTTACTAAAGCAGAAAAATCCCAATTATGCAATTTAGTAAAATATAAAAATGCAAAAGAAAGTGTGACGTTTTTGTTCATAAATAAATGAATCACATTTAGCTCTAAAGGAAATGTACTAATTTCTAAAAGACGAATATATTTTTATTTTCAGCACTTAAAAAATCCTCTAGAACTTACAAATACGTTACAAAGTAATGGGATTTAGAAATAATTGAGCAGGTAATACTTTCCAGTAATTTCACTGTATTGCTCTGTATCTGATTCCTTAAGTATCTGGAAACAGGTCAGAGGAGAATGGTCATCACATCCAATCCTATAAGGTCCTCCTGCCTCTTGAAACATTTTTTCAAGGGAGCCCTAACTGAAATACATCTGTTCTTTAGAAGTTTTGCAGTGCTATCCAGTTTTTGGCCAGCCTGTAGACAGGAATCCTGTGTTTTCTCTTATGCAGTTATTTTCATTTATGCAGTTCCATAGATCTTACATGATTATTAAAATAACAGTAAAATATGGGACTGAATTAAAATTAAAATCTTGCTTGAAGATTGAAACAACTGCATTCTGAATTAGAGAATATAAATTCCTGGAGTTTACATAGCTAAAAGCTCATTGGAATGACAGTGAATTTATTCTGTTTTTTTCTTTTAGAAATTTGACTTCTGGTTTAATGTTGATTAACATAATAAATATGGTGTCCCACATATTATGGGACATCAGTACTGAAATGCAAACAGCATCAATATCAATTAGTGTAAATATATTTTCTTTTGTTATAGGAAACAGATTACACATTCCACCTTAAATTGTACACTTTGGGTATGACAATTTTAAGTTCTTAAAGCAGCAAAAAGATAACAAAAGCTGTGAAGCAGAGAAACAGTCCACCCAACAGTTATAGTTAAATAATATTGACAAAAACACCAGTGCAACAGAGCTGTCAAAAATCACTGCTGTAAGCAGATGGATTAGGGATTGAGAAGATATGGAATATATTCCATATAGAAACACCAATTTATCAGATTGTGACAACACTGAGTCTGCAGAAAGCATTAAAAGGGAGGGCAGCCAAGGCTCAAAATAAGAAGTAATAATAAAAATAAAATAAGAAGCCAAAGAAAGCAGAGTGGGAAGACAAAACCTAAAGAATGTTTTGCACTGGTGCAAAGTCCTGTCAAATACTAGTCAATACAAAAAAGCATAAGGAAAGAACCATGAACACAGAAAAATATGAGTAAATGAAAATTCTTTTCTGTCACAAAGTAAATGTTTCCCTTCCAGGATAAGTTAAAGCAAAGCAAATTACATACCTTGGTTTGTGGTTGGTTGGTTGGTTGGTTGGTGTTTTAGGGGAAGGGGAAATTGTTGGGGTTTGGGTTTGGGTTTGGGTTTTTTGTTGGTTTGTTTAGGATTTTTGTTGATTTCTTTGTTTGTTTTTTCTTGCTATGTTTTGTTTTTCTCTGTGTGAATGCTACCATAAACAGGGGATTTATTCTCTTAAAAACAACTTGGCGTATTTTAAAATGTAATTTCAAACATTTTCTATATGTTTGAAATACATTCTATGAACTGGGCCTGTCTTATCTTTAAATTAATTTTTTTACGTTAATTAATCTTGTAAGCATGTTTTTAAAGTGAAATATCATATGTAGGCATTTAAACGAGGATACAGTGTAGGAATCTACAGAAATCTGTCTAGTCTTGTAGCTGATGGATGAAAAGAAGGGAAAGGAAAAATACTGTTATGAAAAAGGGTTAGTGATGAGCATCTGTGCATATATCATCAATTGTACTGCAGGTGTTTCTGAAAGGCAGACACCCACTCATAGCCTGTGTTTGTGAGACACATAGCACTAAATTATGCACTTCCCATTCCAAATCCATTCAGGGTACGCTAAGGCTTAAAGTAATATCAGTAATCCAAGTCAATGTTTACATAATTTTGTATCAATTGTTAGCAGTCTGCACTTAAAAAGGGCAAAATCAGAACCTAAAATTATAGTTAAATGAATAAGGAAACAATGAGAGGCCAGCCAATCAAATCTGCAAAGCAAATTGAAAAAAGCAGATCTAAAAAACCTGCCTTCCTGGCCAGTGTCATGTAGTCAAAGAAGTTGAAAGCAAAATGCTTGCCATTCAGAAAAAGGCTCAAAATAGGTAAAAATCTTAAATGGTTTACACCTCTCGGAAAAAAAAAATGTGNGTACCAACATCCCCTGAAACTCAGACTTGAAATAGTGCTTGTGGTTGGTGGTTTGGTGATAAAAAAAAAAAAAAAATTAAAATATAGAGGATAAATTAATAGATTTATTAATATTGACAGTGAACTTATGTTTTACATTTAAAAAATATTTAGATTAAACCTTTTGAGAGAACTTCATTAAAAATGAAGTCAGTGCTGCTATTTTCTGCTGATTTTAATTTTTTTGCAGTACTCTACATTACAAGTATTCTAGTTTTCTAATCACGGGTGTGCATGGTCCTGCCATGTGCCTTTCTTTCTTTCTTTACTCACTCCTTTCACGAGACTGCTCTACCCAGGCTAATAAAATTGACTTCAGTATTGGGAGCTCTGTGTTATGCAGTCTCTCCTCTCTGATGAATGCAAGAAGGATTCTGACTGTCTGACAATCAGCTCTTTTTAATATTCTGAAACCTTCTTTGAAAGTTCTGAAGCAAAAGAGCTTTTAAAAATCTTGCCTGCTCTAGTCTCTGAAATATTAGGATGATATTTTATGTAAGTATATATCTGTAGGGGATTTTTTTCTACATTGCATCCTTCCATTTAAAAAGAGATTGATTGTTTTCCAAAATAACTGTCTCTTATTTCTCATAAGGAAGAGCTATAGAAAGGAAGATGATCTAGAATTGGAACACTTTCTTCATCTAGCAGCACATGGAAACTGGAATGCCTCAAGGAACTTATCCTGCATGAAAATACCTAATTTCTCTAAAAAGTTTGGATTGGGTTTTCTGAGGCAGGATATTTTTCGGGAGGGCAGAGGGGGGAAGGTGGGGGGTTGGAGGGGTGGAGGAGGTTTGTTTGGTTTATTTGTTTGTTTTTCCCAACAATGTTACTTAGGCTTTTGTCTGTTGGCAGGTGGGGGGAAGAAGGGTTAGGTTGTCCCACAGAAATAAATATTAATCTTTCTGCTTTGTTAGTTAAAATCCCTTTTTGACAACCATAGCTTTACTACTTCTGAAATGCAGATTACAAAACAAATGAAATAACTGAAATTATCCATAATTGTGTCATCCATACAGTGGACACAGTTATGGAAAAAAAATTGAAGAATTTGTGCATTTGGTCTGTAAGATGTGCTTGTCAGAGTCCCTTTATTTTATTTCTTGGAATTGAACATAAATTAAACTTTTGCTAGTGAAGCACACTTTCATTTAAAAAAAAAAACTTCCATGTGAATGTCTTCTCTTCTTCCTCACCACTTGCAGAATGGGCAATATGTTTGAACAACTGAGAAAACATACCAGCTATATCAAAACCAGGTGTATTTCATATCTGTAAACACATAAAGGAATTCAAAACCTATGGAAGAAGGCTATTTTAGAAATTAAGCAAAAGTACAGAAAATACCCACTAGTGAAGTGTCAGATGATAAACTAAGTTTTTTGCAGTTCAATAGATATTTTATTGTGCATCTGTTCTCCTCCAATCTGCTTTGCTCTTTCTGCAGCAGCAACAATGAAAGAGAAGCACTTGTTATTAGTAATTGAATTGAATGCCAGGAGCTCTCAGAATTTAACCTCAAGGTTAGTGAGGTACTAATATATCACTTATTTTGACTGGCTTCTTTGTAGCATCCTCTGTAAATAGGACCCAAGAGAAAACTGAATAGGCATAATCATATCAAAAAAACATGCTGCAATACTGCATAAATATTACTACAAACTGATCATCCTTATGAACATATCCAAAGGGACTTCATAGCCCTTGCATCATTTTCAGAGATACTCATAAGTTAAGGGCGAGTATAATTCTCCCTAAGACAGCATGTCTCCTGCTGTCCTCATGTACAAATGCTTGAGAAGCCAGAGTTTTAATTGGTTTGAAGTTTTGTGGTCAGGTCTGGCATATTTAATGGAGTGTATTCAAAAGTAAAGCTCAGGGTAGTCCAATACAAGCAGAAACACACGGCAACAAAGTCCTTGATTTTTAAAAAAAAAATCCTGCTCAGTTGCTCCACAAAAGATCTCTTGTGACCTTACAGTAAGGCTTGCTTTTAGAATTCAGAAGGATAAATTATAGAGAAGGTGTAAGGTGGTCAAATAGACTGTAGAAAAATCTCAGAGGCATATCGTAACATCAATGTGCTCCTCTCCGAGTTCTGGTAAGTCATCTTCATGCTGGAATTAGTGAAATTTGAAAGGCAAGTTACAGTTTATGGTCAAGAGAGAAAAAGTGATGAGGTGGGTTTTATGGAAAAAAAAAATATTCTTATTAAACCAAAGGAACTTCAGCACATAGCAATGTTACTAAATCTTCCTCACGAGAAAATATGTCAATGAGCCTGAATTCTTAAGTAAAGCATTAGTTTCCTTTCACTATGTTTCTTTTCTTCCCCTAATAAAAAATAATGATTCATCTCTGGACAGCTGGTGAAGTTACAAGATTCAGATAACTGCTTCCCAGGTTGCAACTTGGCTACAACAGAAGAACATGGCATGAAAAATAAATGAGCATACAAAAAATGCGTAACACTACTTCAGTGAAATCTAGCATACTTTTTTCTTCAGAACTACTTCTTCTTTAAAATAAAATCTGAATTTGAAACATAAACTTAATTTAAATTATTTTAAATTTTAATTTAAAATTTATTTTATAGACTTTTTTACATTAAGATATATGAACACTTATACTTTGGGTAGAGCTTCTTGAAAATAGAAAATCAATATATTTATGTTGTACCATTACTCAAGCCCTGGTCTTCTGATTTCATAGATTAGATTGATTGTTGACTCACGAAGCAGACCAATCCTGTTAGAATTGAATGAAAGACACTAAAAGTTGAGCTACTGCTAAACTAGCTAGAGAGTTCTTTGTTGTTAGTTGATACAATGAAGTATCTTTTCTTTCAATTGGTTTTGTGAGGAACTCACAGTAGAAAGGCTAAAAAAACCACTTAGAACAGACGAGTTAAACATATAAAAATAAAGCAAGTTATTCCTGAATCAATACTGCTGCATCAAAGAATCTGGATGAGAAAAGGAATGGTTGGTGCTTAATACCAAATCCACAAATCATAGTTCAGCCACTGAAAAATTATTTTACTGTGTGGATTGCATCTCAGACATCAGAATGCAAAGGGTACAAACGGATACAACACTTATTTAATATATGGCTAAATATTTTATTGCATATTTTAACAAAAGAAGTACATTCAGATAATGAAGTAATGAATGTATCACAATAAATTATGTAGAAAATAATAATTTCTCAATTACCACTGTTGTATTTATTTGATATCATTGTTTAAAATGATATTTCTTGTGTATGTATATATATTTTAGACAGTATCCCATTTATTTATCAAAAATATAACCCCTTCCACCAAAATATTGAAGATACTAGTTTTATATTATGCAAAAATTAATTTGATTTGAGGTCAACTTTCAGTCTATTTTGAAAGTTTAAAATCATTCAGAATCTCAGGAAACCAGTTTTATATTAAAAAAATGTGTTTAGGTTAATTGATTTTTCTGTTCTTTCTCTTTTACCCTAATTTTAGTGGAAAAAAACCCTTTAAAATGTTGCTGGAAACATTTTGTTGCTGTTTTGAGACCTCCAGCTAACTGAAAAATCCATTATTTACTCAGCACTTCTCTTCAGCTTTGCTTTTTTTGCACAGGTATTTGGCTGCCTGGGCTGCAGTGACCATGGAATGGTGGAGTTCAAACTCCTTGGGGCAGGAAGGAGGATGCACAGTGAAATCACTACCCTGCATTTTAGCAGAGCAGACTTTGACCTCTTCAGGGTTCTGCTTGATAGAGCACCGTGGGATAAACACCTGGAAGGAAAAGGTAAACCAGAAAGCTGGTTGATATTCAAGGATTGCCTGCTCCAACTTCAGGAGCAATGTATCTCAACAAAGAGGAAATCAAGCAAAAATGCCAGGAGGCCTGTGTGAATGAACAAGAAGCTCCTGGACAAACTCAAACACGCACCAAGAAAAAGCCTACAGAGAGTGAAGGCAAGGATAGGCAGCCTGGGTGGAATACAGAAAAATTGTCTGAGCAGCTGGGGACCTGGTTAGGAAAGCTGAAGCCTTGATAGAATAAAACCTATCCAGGGCCATCACAAGCAACAAAAAACACTTCTGTAGGAACAACAATTTTAAACAGAATACTAAGGAAAACATGAGCCCCGTAGAGAAGGAAAAAGGAGAGCTGGTTACCTGGACATGGAGAAGGCTGCAGTACTCAATGCCCTTTATACCTCAGCGTTCACTGGCAAGTGTAGTCACACTGCCTTAATCACAGAAGTTAAAGGCAGGTACTGGGAAAATGCATACAAACCCACTGCAGGAGAAAAATCAAGTTTGATGACACCTAAGGACCATGAAGGTACTCAAGTCCATTGGGACTTGACAAGATGCCCCTGTGGATCCTGAGGGCTAAACCACTACCCATTTGAGAAGTCATAGCAGTACAATGTTCTCACTCACTTGAAAGGGGGAAATCTAAGTACCATTTTTGAAAAAAAGAAAGACCTCCCCCTTTTCCTATTTCTCTCTCTCCCTCTCTTCCTCACATTTACACATTTACATATTTACATTTACACATTAATTAAATGATCCATACTACTGGCATTGTCATATGCTCTCATTTGCACCTCAATTCAGCCAGAGACATCTCTCTAATAATTTTAATAATGTTGTGTCAGCTGTTAAACAGAGACCACAGGAAGGCAGTAAGCTAGGATTCCCTTCAGGTTGCTCTTGTGGTAGTTTTAAATCAGATAAGTGCTTTAGTGTCAAATACTTGAGATGGAGTCATGACTGATTTATTGAAGAATTTAAAAAGTTGACAATATGCCCAATTATTTGCACTAGTTAAGGCTTTCTGACATTTTTATGCTGTTAGTCTCCAACCAGAATGTTTTTATTCTCTCAGAAGTTACATGTCAGTGGAGATTTTGAGTACTGACATATAATATTGACAAGAAACTACAAACTGTATCCCATAATAGCTTTTAAAACAAATTGTATGCCTCACTGTCTTGTTTCATATATCATTATTTCAATAGTCTATCAGGAAGGAAAGAAAAGAGAGAATATTAAATACAGTCTTAAACCATGGAATTTCAGGTGGAAAAAAAATGAAAGTGAGGGAAATGCAAGATGGAATTAGATGAGACAATGTTACATAATGCTAGAAAACATCTCAAGTATTGTATTGTGTTTCCCCAACAGTGGAAAGACATTAATCTGTTGGAGTGAATCTGGAGAAGAGACACCAAGTTGATCAAAGGAATGGAGAACCTCTCCTATGTGGAAAGGCTGAGAGAATTTGGATTGCTCAGCCTGGAGAAGAAAGTGGTTCATGGTGCCCTAATTGAAGCCTTCTAGCTCCTGAAGGGAACTTACAGGACAGATGGGGCAATATTATTTACATGAGCATTTGCAATGGGTTTAAATGGAAAGAGAAAATGTTTTGGCTACATATTAGAAAAAAAATTCTTTACTGTTGGGGTGGTGAGGCACTGGAACAGACTGTCCAAGGAAATTGCATATGCCTCATCCCTGGAGGCATTCAAGGCCTGTTCTAGATGATGTGGGTTTCCCCACCCACAACAGGGGGTTTGGAACTAGATAATCTTCAGGGTCCCTGTGCTGGGCAACCCAAAAGTATTATTATATTCCATATCTACCCATGTCCAAAATTTTTACTGTCTCTGTAAGAGCTGGTTGGTGCTATGGCTGGATTTGGAACCACTAGGGCACAGTTTGCCAGTCCCGTGCATAAATCAAAATATCCAAGCCAAGTTCTATTTTGCCTGGCGATTTTATCTCAAGGCAGAGACTTCATATATTTTTGGGTTTTTTTTCTTTGTTTCTCCCTTGCATCTTGGACTGACTCAAGGCACATTCCAGGAGTGCCTGCCTGAAGTCGTAGTCCCATGCCTAGAAAAATGGAGTGTCTGCTCCATGTCCAAGTGACCACAGTTGTCCAGCAAGGAGAGATGGCACCAATTCTTTTCAGCCCAACTGCTTTGCCTTACCTTTCCTTGTCTTGTCATCTCCTGACAAGAGAAAGAAGTCTCTTCATGAGTCCTAGCCCTTGACTAAATACCAGCCACCAGAGTGTTCCAGCCACCTTTCTCAACAGAGCTGCTGCTGCCAGGTGAGGGGGGAAGGCTGATGCCCTTTTCCCTTTGTCTCCCTATACATGGTTGCCCATGGCAGCCACCAGCTTAGGAGGGGTCACTCTGCCATTTTAAATTTCTCATTGTTCCTGTAGGGAGGGGTTTGTGAGATCTAGCAGTTTTATATCTAGTGATTATTTACTGTTGGGTTTTTTTGCCTGTTNCTCTGCCATTTTAAATTTCTCATTGTTCCTGTAGGGAGGGGTTTGTGAGATCTAGCAGTTTTATATCTAGTGATTATTTACTGCTGGGTTTTTTTGCCTGTTGCTGTTTTGCTCCTTCGTAACAAGTATAACTCACTTGCTAAATATTCATTACTCTGATACTGTCTCTTTTTTTTAATTTAAGATTCTGGATACAGAATAAATGCCTCTTTCTAAAATAGGTCTAACATATTTTGCTGCTAAACTACTATAATTATTTTTTCTACCAGACATCTTGATATAATACTGGAAAAGAACAAGAGAAAGCCAAGTATTATTTAGTATATAATGCCGTATATCTATGGGTGTGCTTATTTGCAATGCAAACAAACTAGTAGTGATGTGATATTTTAGTATAATTTGTTGTTAATACTTTCCCAACACAGAAAATCTTTTCTATATACAAACTGACACTTTTATTTTCATCCTGAAGTCAAGTAATAATCTGAATGTCTGACAATATAAGTATCCAGATTGTCAATAGATTTGGCAAGGAGTAGACAGATACAAAGAAACCTTCTATTTCTCAAAAACATGCTTATGTTTCTCAGCTGGGAAAGAGAAAATGCTTACGTCATTCGAATGGATACAGTTCAAAAAGTACACTTATAGAAAATAAATCTGGCACTGTGAATATGTGAATTATCACATATGAATATGTATGCCAATCTGCACTGCAATACACATGTGCGTGCCACCAAATATGATACATAATGTAAGAATTTGTAATTAAGATATTGAAATGTATGGTTCTTCTGTGTCTAGGACCTGAAATTCACATCTACTTTGATCTACTACTAAAATACTTAATTAATTTGGCCTATTTTAGTAACTCTCAGTGAATTTAGTTGAAATTCTAAGATTTGAAAAAAATAAAAAAAAAGCAGTTGCACACGTAGAAGAATAATCGTAGAATGGTTTAGATTGAAAAAAGATATTTAAGATCATCACTTCCAGCGATTAACCCAATACTCCCAATTCCACAGCTAAACCATGTCCCTAATTGCCACTTCTACAGATCTAAGTTTTCCCAGGGATGGTGACCCAACCACTCTCCTGATCAGCTTGTTCCAGGGACTGAGAATCCTTTCAGTGAAGAAATTTTCCTAATATTCATTGTAAACCTTCCTAGTGCAACTTGAAGCCATTTCTTCTTTCTTGCCAATTGCTACTTGCTAGAAGAGCCCAGTCCTCACATGGCTATACACTCTTTTCAGGGTTTTGAGGAGAGTGATGAGGTCCTCTCTGAGCCTCCTTTTCTCCAGGCTAAACCCCAGCTCCTTTTCAGACTTGTGCTCCAGATCCTCCATGAGCTTTGCTGTCCTTCACTGGACACACTCCAGCCCCTCATTGTCTTTCTTGTAGTGAGGGGTCTAAATCAACACAAGATTCAAGGTGTGGCCTCACTAGGGCCCAGTACAGGCAGAAAATTATTTCCCTGGTCCTGCTGGATGCTCTTTTCTGATACAGGCCATGACCATTAGCCTTTTTGAGCATCCAGGCTGGCTCATGTTCAACTGTCTGTCTGTCTGTCATGGTTTAACTCCAGCCAGCAACCAAACGTCACACAGTCTTCCTCACCTCCTCCTTGCAGGATGGGCAAGACAATTGGAAGGGTAAAAGTTAGAAAACTCATGGGTCAATATGAAGACAGTTAATTAGGTAAAGCAAAATACAAACGCACACACGCACACACAAGCAAAGCAAAACAAGGCCTTCATTCACCACTTCCCATCAGCTAGCATGATGTTCAGCCAGCTCTAGGATAGCTGGGCTCTGTCATGCATGATTCCAAACATGTCCACCTTCTTCTTTATTCCCTGCTCTCTATATACTGAACGTGATATCATAGAGCCTGGAATATCCCTTTGGCCTGTTGGGGTCTGTTTTCTTGGCTATATCCTCACCCAGCTTCCCACTCACTCCCTGCCTTCTTGCCAGTGTGGTAGTATAAAAAGCAGAAAAGACTTTGACATTGTGCAAATGCTCATCACCAATAACAAAAACATTTCTATCATTTGCACTGTTTTCAGTCCTTTTAAGATTCATTTATTAAAATTATTAGAGATACTTCTGCCTGAAATTAAGGTGTAAGCAAGACCATATGTTGAAGTCAATAGTATGGATTTTTATTTAACAGTAAATGTGAGGTAGAGAGAAATTGAAAGAAATAGGGAAAAGAGTAAAAAGGTGTATAATCTCCATGGCAAGACTTTATTGCTGCAATTTCAATGTCTGTTGGTCAAAAGTGGTCATTGTGTCAATCCATCAGAGTGGAGAAAAGGCACCAAAACAGCAATGTTCCCTGGGTTATATTCACTCAGGTTCAGGTAACTCCCCTGGGGCAGGCAGTTTCACATTAACAGATGTAACACTATGGATCACAGGAAAATTTGTGAGTCTTTGACAATTTCTAAGTTCTCAGGCTGCCTATTAGGTCAGTGCAGTTGAGTCATTTATAGCCTATTATGTTCCATCAGCAGAGATGAACACCTTCAAGCTACAAGGTGAATGTCCCAGTACTTCCTGGCCAGAGAGTAATCACAGCTGAGGTCACTTGTGAAAGGACAAAGAGGCTTTGCCTCTTTCCTTATGGCTTTTCTTATTGCATTCAACACCCAGCTGTAGTCTGAGGCGATGAGTGTGCTCACTCTCTCCTCCTGGAGGTTAAGAGGTCGATCATTTTAGTCCTTAACCAGTCATCAAGCCCAAATCCAAATCATAGCCCCATACTAGAAGAATTTTAAGTACCACTGTGAAGAAAATTATCTCAGCCAAAACCAACTCACTGTACCAGCATCCCCAGGTCCTTTGATGGGCAGCTTTCCAGCCACTCTTCCCCAGCCTGTAACACTGCAGGGAGTTGTTATGATTGAGTGCAGGATGCAGCACTTTGCCTTGTTGAACCTTACACCACCACACGCTTTGGCCCAGCAATCCAACTGGCCCAGATCCTTTGAGGAGCCTTCCTGTCCTCTAGCAGATCAATGCTCCCACAGCTTGGTGTAGTCTACAAATTGACTGAGGATGCACTCAATCCCCTTGTCTAGATCATTGATAAAGACATTAAACAAGACTGGTCCCAGTACTGAGCCCTGGGATGTGGATGATGCTATGCCCCCTGAGAAGGGCCGCTGGGACATAGTCCCCTGAAGACAAAGAAACCCTTCAGAGTGATGCCCCCCCTTCCTTATCAAAGCCTCTGTTATCTTTTAGGATTTCTATTGGTTTTCAAAGTAGTTAAGTGATTAGTTTTTTCTTACTTAGAATTTTAAAGTAATTGTACAGTTTTGTAACTCATAGTTTTATTGGTTAGAAACTCAATTCTCCGGAAAGCTATAAAAACCCTTTGTTATACTATGTAATCTGATTTTGCATGTGGAAACCTTTCAGAGAAATAAACTGTCTTTGGAACCTCTGCAGCGAAATCCCGAAGTCTTTATCAGCTAGCTTTGTAACTGTACTGCTCAAGGACTTTTTGGAGCTATCTGGACTTGTAGCAGTGAGGCTAGAAACCCCACTAGCCTTAACAGTTACACTGGGGGACACCACTTGGGATTGGCCACCAGCTGGGTTTAACTTACTTCCATCCCCATCCGGCTCTGGGCCCAGTTAGCCAGCCAGTTTTGTACCCAATAAACAGTGCATGTGTCCAAGCCATGTCCCAAAGGATGCTGTGCAAAATGGTGTCAAAGGCTGTCTGACTAAAGTCCAGATAGACACATCCACAGCCTTTCCCTCATCTACTAAGTGGGCCACCCTGATATAGAGGGGGATCAGGTTAGTTAAGCAAGACAATAAGTGTGGGTATATGATTTTTCTCTATGTCAGCAAAGTTCATTAAAGCTTTGGGGGGAGAACAGACTAGTAGTCTATACAATCCTTGGGTGAAATACTCTACTTGCTAGTCAATTTTATGAGCCCTCTTTCAATGATAATTTTCTCATCACTCTATGAGAGCAAGCTACGGTCAATGTGGTAGAAGATCCAATAACTACTCCTTCATTTTTCTTGATATATCATAATCAGAAGCAGGCTGAAATGGGTTGTCAGAATTACCAATAAATCAAAAAGACATGATTTATACCTGAAATATTATTTATTTCAAACATTTTCTAAAAAATGTAACCATAGTGATTCCACTATCACTCATTTATAAACTGTTCTGATGACACTCATGAAACTATAAATATTACCCATTATTTACAAACCAGTCATAATTTTGAATTAGTGATAAGCCCATTAGTGTAGTGATAAGCCCATTAGTGTAGTGATAAGCCCATTAGTGATAGAGATTACATTATGCCCATAGTGCTTATACTGAACACCTGGATTCTTGCAGATTCTACCCAAAACACTGTAGTGTCTGAGTATAACAGCTGTTAATAAGCAGAAAACCAAAAAGATTTTAAATGGAAAACTATATTTTAAAATACCTGAATTATTCAAAGCCTTAAAAAAAAGACAACAATTTAGCAGCCAAAAATGCATTTATAGTGCGGTGCAGTGACTTAAGAGAAAGTTAACCCTTAGAAGTCTAAACTCAAGTAGGACAGCACAACTGAGACAACATACCCATTTGTGGCACCAGTTCCTAAACTAGTGGTGGAACAATTGAGAAGCATGCTGAAAATAATACACTACATCTACAATTTGTCTCATGATGAAAGTCTGTGGAGGCTGAATTGGAGCCTAATGTTTTACTACTCTGCAGTGACAGCATTAAATAGATTACATTCTTGTTAATTCAGCACTCCAGCACAATTTTGTCATTAGATTGAGCTGCTTTTGGCAAGAAGTTTTAGCTTCCACCTGGGATATTTCACATGCACATCACAAATTACACATCTTTTTCTCTCATCATACTGTTCATTGTGGCATTTTTTTTATCATTAATCACTATGATCAACAAAAATGGGAAGACTAAATTGGTAATAAAAATGTTTATGCCAGCACAATCAATTTTACATGCAATTACTCAGCCTTGCACTCAGTAGGAAGCTAGGGAAAAACCTGGAATGCGGTCAAGAAGTTTAGTAAAACTATGGTTTATGGATTCTTAATAGTGAAGACCTTTTTTTATTTTAACCTTGAAAAGGGGTCAAGGATGACTAAATTGGAATTTTCTTTTACTTTGAGGGTTATTAAACACTGGAACATCTCACCCAGGTCATGCTGCAGAATTTACACTGACAAACATTTAAGCAACAGATCAGATATAGTAAAACAATAAAGGCATAATGCTGTAAGTGCTAACATCTATGAGTGACCTGAAATAGACATGGATAATTTTCTGTTTTGGCCTTAAAGTTTGTGAACGTATCAAAATGTAGTTAGGAAGACGTCTGTAAAGTAATTGTTGTAAGCTATTTGACCGGAGAGCTCTACACATCCAGAGAAATCAAGTAGACTTGTGATTTACACATAAGAAACAATGTAAGAATGTTATCCTAGAATAAAAGATCTGGTTTAAAAGGGAGAGGTTGTACAGTACAGTACAAAGACCACAAATTTTAACAAAATCTGTAGGAAGTGAATTTAAGTGGTGATTAATCAAGGCCACACTCCAGGGTATTTCACACTTTATAATCTTGTTCTGTTCCATTTAGGAAAGACAGTGAAAACATCTATCAGGTAATGCTAATTACAGAGGTATTAGCTTTGAAATTTATGGGAAAAAAGAACGTGAAAAAAAAATTGCATTTAACTCCTGTTCATTTTGCTTCACTTGGTGTGCATCTACATAACAGACTACCACAAAATTACTCCAGTGTAGTTTCGTGTTCTATGGAAATTTATTTCTTATTTGATCTTGGGTTAATTTATCATCCAGACATAGTTACTTATCATCAAGACAGTGAACACTTCCATTAAACTCATTTCTACCTGTCAGATCCCTTTGAAGGCATAGGGAGGCTGCTCAAAGACTGAATTGATACACTGAACACTTGAACTTTTAATACTGAGACTACAGATAGTAGAATAATGAATCTACCTTATTAAAATTAATTTTCTAAACCTTCCTTGACCAGTAAGGCTCCAGGATCTATATTTATGTATTTTTACTTAAAAAACTTAATTTTTAGAAATTCTGACTCTGTAAACCCCGTTAAAGCTAATGACAAAGTGTTTTAAAAACAACAACTGATTAGAAATGTTTCAAGAACCTTTGCTGTATGTGGGCCTACATCATTACATAAAATATCTACTTTGAAGGAGCAGCATCAAGAGACTATCTTTTGAATTTCCTAAAAAGCACAGGGTTTGCAACCTTTTTGGCAAATATTTACAATTTAAGTCAGCATTAGATGTGTACAAACAAATACATCTTATTTATTACATTCTAATATAAAAATTAATTTGATCATTTTTGATGAATTTTAGAACCTCTTCTAAATAATGTGAGTAAAATTCTAGTCACTTTACCATAAATTCTACACTCTCATCTGCTGGACAGATAATTTGGTCTCTTTAACTCCTTTCAGTCTATTGTGAAGCATAGAAATTAACATGCTACATTAAGCTAAAAAAAAGGTTGTTAGACCTAAACTCAGAAAGATTATTCCGAGATTTCCTAACATGAAATCAGTTTATGTAATTCAAAGGTAAAATTAAAAAAGTTTAGTCATCTTTAAATCTAGTAAAACAAATATGATGCTATTGCAATTTACAATATATATAGATATATAAACCAAATACTGTTATTGCTCTAAAATGATTAGAATGTTTTTTCATATGCAACAATGTTTTTTTTAAAACAGTTATTCTAAAAACATACATTTTAATTTGCTTAAAAAAAATGACTGAGGGTAGTATAAAAAACCCAGTGCATTTCTGCTACAACTTTTATTTTATTCTGTAAACCTCCACTTACAAAAAAAAAAAAAAACAACAATTTACTTTTTAGATGAATTCTTTTCCTTATTACACTTTTATATCTGCAGTTCCACTGGGAGGAAAAACAAACCTTGCTTACAAGGAAAAAGCCGCAGGTCAAGAGACAGCATCACCACTATGTTCTGCATGTTAATCTTAGCATTTCAGGAAAAGCTTTGTTAATTCTGGCAGCCAGTCATTAAAAGCAGAACTGCATAATGCTCAAGATAACCATATGCGTTATTTTCTCTGAAGGGAACATAATGTCATAGGTTTCTTCTTTCCATTTGTGTGAGGTTTTTTTTTGTAGAAATGGCTGTATTTACAACACCACACTGGGCATCTTCTAATGCCAGATTTCATTCATAACAATGTCCCAGAAGATCTGCCTCTTCCATTGTTCTTTCTCTCCATAACCATTTTGTTAAATACTGCTCTTGTGAACTTTCCTTTTCTAGAAAAATCTATTCTTTCTCCAGATCCTTTGGACATTCTTCCATTTGTTCGTCTTCCAACTGAAATTGAAATCATAAGTGCACATGTAATTTTGACTTCAAAAAAATAACTCATTATGGTTTTTATCCCTTTTTCTTTTCTCCCTCATTTCTCTACTCTAAATTATAAAAATAAAAGAATTTATTAATTACACTGGAAAAATTGAGGGTTTGTTATTCCACCTCACTTTTATATATATATATATATATATATATATATATATATGTATGTATTCAAAGAGGTAGACATATTTGACTATTAACTCACCACGTATATATACATTAGTACCTTGAATAGCTCAACACATCTTTAAGGAATCAACTGAATTAAGTTGTATGATGTAGATATCTTGGGCTGGATACCTTAGAGATTTTCACCTGTTGTCAATTCCATCTGTGTGAACTGGCTGCAAACTGGTGAATTAATGAATCTTTACATCCTCTTTGTTCTGATGTAAATAAAACAGATGACAATGAAAAATAGGACATCTGATGCGGAACATAGCTTACAGTTCAGTTCATAATAGAAAAACATGACACAGGCAAAACTGAGACATGGAAAGTGGAAGAAAGAGATATTCCATATAGTATGAGAAGTTGTATCACAACAACTGTCATGAAAAGTTCTTAGAACTATTTCTGAATGGCTGGGGTTTTTCTTTTGAGCTATCTCTCTATAGTATTCTGCTCTTAAAATGTCACATTTTATTACTGTCTAACTGGCTTATTCATTTACACTGGTGTGGAGTGCCCTCAGGGCTCACCTGTGGCCTGAACAACAACATATGTTAAGACAGAAATGTGAATATACAGAGTGTGTCAATGGGAATCCCAAAGTTCTTTGTGAGGGTGTTTGCCTTCGTCATATGAAAGAAGATGACCATCAATCAGATTAAAAAGTAGTTAGGGATTCACAGAATCATTTGAGGTGAAGACTTCAACTTGAAAGGAGATGTAAAGGAGAGACCTTGGGCTGAAAGCACCAGTATCTGCTGCTCCCTACCAATACTGTAAACTGTCGACTGATGTGGAGTGCCTGCCCCAGACACTGCAGTATCAAATTGGGGTGTAGCACACAGACACCCACCCTCAGAGGATGTGAACTTGAGCTAGTGGAGTGCTTTCTCATTGGTATGGAGACCAATAAGGTGTTTGGATATGCATAGCTTTGCCTAAAGCTGGAACACCCTTGGAGTGCTGTGCAAATAAGGACAGTAACTGTGAGTGTGCCCCTGAGAAAAAACTTTTCAGGATTAGCTACACAAGGATGTTGAGAAAATTGTGGGTAAATATTCCAGAAGAACCTAGTAAGTGATTTTCCTTTTGAGTTGCAGATAATGGTCTTGAATCTATAGTTCACTGATTGCTGATTAATTATATGTCATTCATAAATCAATAAAGCACTTGGTATAGTTTAAGTTATAGAAAGACTATATTAAGGGGGGGGAAGAGAGAGAAGGGGGAAGTATTTGGAATAATGTCAATTTTCTTCTCAATTTACTATTATACATAATGGATCCCTGCTTTCCTGGGAATGACTGAAAGACTCTCAAGAAAGAAGAATGATCAGTGGGCTGTGATCCCTGAACCTCCCTAGCAAAATTCAGGCTGAAAAACCTCTTTGTCAAAATCAAGATGTTTCTTATGTTTCACAAAAGTTCTTAACCATCCTGATTAACCACCCATTCTTAAGCATTCAAATACAAATATTAGGCTGTTGCTGACAACTATAGAATCCATTTATCTCCATGCATAGTAACTGCAGCTGGGACATTCTTAATGTGCACAAAAAAAAATCTCGAACTGGCATCCTCCAGGAAACATTTCTTAAGATTGATTCACGTTGAAAGAAGATGCTGAGGCAAATAAATACCTTGTGACTTAAAAATAACAACAAACCCCATTCTTCAGAACAGAATATGCATTGTATAGCTACCTATGCTGTTTTCACAGCATGAAAGAAGCTTCACTTTCTTAAAATCTATGCATGTAAAGCCTTCACTAATGACATTGTTTGGCCAATTTAAGTGCTCATTGATATATATTTTAGAAATTATAGCTTTTTCTGTGTATCAACTGAATGAGTCCTTTTGAGTAGGAAAGATTACAAAATATATAAAGATTCTTAACATAGTGTCTTGTATAAGAATTTTTAACGTAGTGTCTCTTGAAGCTCAATCTGCCATCTAAATTAATTGTCCAGGTGAAAAGAAGCACTCTTCATTGATATCACCTAGCTTGCTTAGAAAGAAATCTTAGTGGCTCTGATATTCAATGGACATAATTTTTCAAATGTAGTCATCTGGAAAAATTCTAATATTTACATTAATAGAATTCTGCTATTCTATTATTCAACATACTGAAAAGTATAACAATTCTCCATTGACAATGTAAGAGGAATAAATGTGAACCAGTAAATATTAAAATTAATTATGCCTTTTTATCTTAGAATAGTCAAATTAACATCTTAACAATAATGGTAATTGCATGTTTTCTACTGCATGAGTTTATCACCTTTTCCACAGAGAATAATACAGTCAAACACGAAATTTGCTGATTTCAATGGTTTTTAGAAGATGATTGTGATAAGAAATTTTATTTTCAAGAAACATTGGAGGGTCAATGATAATTACTCATAAAGCTGTCAGAGTAGTTCTTCAAGGACTTTGCATAGCTGAAACTACAATAGAGTAAAACTCCAGACACTGCAAGTCTAATTGGGTAGATAGGTTAATTCTACCTTGCAGTCAGAGCAAAATTCTTGGCCCATACCTAGTTTTTATCTTTCCTTTCTGTAATGAAATCAGAGGAAGAAAAGCACCCAATAGTGGTTTTGGTACAACAGTTACATTTAAAAAGGATAGCTATGTGCAGAATTTAGCTAAGTGTACCCAAGTAGGACCCTTATTTACCTAGTGTTGATGGACATATCTCTTTCTGAACTAGATCACTCACTGAAAAGGGGATGTTTGGATTTTTTTGGGAGGGTGGTGGTAGATATTTTTTTCTTTTTTCTCTTTTAGTTCCAATGATTTCCTCTAGCACTTGACCTTCTGTCTGATACAAGGTCTGATAAGCAAAGATCTGAAAGACTCATTAAGGCAATATCTCTAGTTTTTTTCATGTTTTTTTTTCCTAATAATAGTCTTATTGCTTTCACCATCATAACAAGATCCAAAGAATGGGTAAATGCACGAAGAGTGCCAGAAATGAAATCAATTTAAATATGTTTTTTCAATATATGAATTTTCTGTCATTCCACTAATCAAGAAGTACCACTGTAAACAGAGCTTTCTAAGTCTAGGTACCCACGGGTAAGTGCTGACTAATGCTGCTGTTTAAAGTGAGGTTAATTAATTGTGATAAAGATTAATTAATCTCTATCCTTCTCTCTCTTTGAAAATAATTTTTATGACAAGACCATGACAACTATTAATCTATATCAGACTTATAAATGTATAAATATTAAAGGGGGAAAGGCAGAGGAGGATTTCAAGAACATCATCTTTGAAAAAATGAACTGATCTAAAATAAGGACAAATTATACTTTGCTTTACAGTGATCTGTTGGTTTATTTGGCACTTTTAGAAGGAAGCTTGGAACATGATTAATGTCTGTAACAGCATGTATATCTATAAGTCTGTGATCTCCAGCCTCTGTTCAGGAAAGTCTTACTGCTAGCAGTAGTGACTCACTTTAAAAGATGTTGAACTAGCCATTTAAGTGGAGGCTGCTTGCCTAGTCTCAGATGACTAAGGCAGAGCTTCCCCTCTACTGTTTTAGCTCTGCAATCTGTATATCCTAGAAGACATACAAAGAGCATGGCTAATAGAATGAATAATTGCACCGGTAGTACCGTTAATTACAGAATCAAAGTGTCTTGCAATAATTGGATGGCAGGAAGACAGAATTAGCTCAAAGAAATTACAGAAAGAAGAAAATGCAAAATCAAAACCAGAATTATAAGAAAAAAATCCACAAAAACAATAACACAACAAACCCACAAAACCCAACAAAACAAACAAGAAACCAACCCCACCAAATTTATAAATGTTCCCCAACATGCCTTAAATGGAGTTGTTCCCATATATAAACTTGAAGCCTGACCACCTATAGTATGGCCTGTCACTAGAATACAATGATGTCTGGGACAGTAGCCCAACTCCATGCATTTGAATATTTAGACCAGTAAACATGTTTGTTTTTTTTTTTTTTCCAATGCATAGCAGTTATGACTATATATTTTTCATATATACTTATACAATGCTTTGGAAATCTTCCCTGCTCAAAAGCTGGAGTAAAAAACCCACCAAATCCATACTCACTTCCCTGTCTCCCTGAAAACTCCAAAACACACCACAAAACCCAACGCCAAACTTTTGGAAATAAAATGTGAAAATTAATGTAAAGTAATTACTATTTTACATCTTTTCATTTTAATCCATTATTTAATGTAATAAAGAGTGGTCAAGAATCACTTGAACATTTTTGAAACTATATTATATTTACATAGTTTAAACAACCTGTGATTTCTCAAACTCTGATACTTGCTGCTACTTAGAGCTACTTGAATCAGCCTATGACACTTCAGGCTTGAGAAGAAAGCAAAAACCTTAACCAACAGCACTTCAAATATGTTCTCAGTGAAAAATAAATCATTCTGTTTAGAATATGGTGCACATTTTTGAGCCAATGTTAGGCAATACTGGCATCACTTTAATATCAAATAAACACCAATGAAAATTCTATATAAAAAAATACTCAAACATGAAATTTCAGGAAGTTGTATTTTAAGAAAACATATTCAATAATGAATACATTTTAAACTGTTCTATTAAGTTGACTAAAAAACATAATTAGAACCTATGATTATAAATTAAATTTCCCAAGCAGCTCAGTAACATCTTTGGAATTTTATTTTTGTGTCCTTTGTACAGCTGAGCAGCAGGTTGCCAGGGCTCAGTGGGGATGGGTGCTCCCAGGGAACACACAGTGGGACCTCAGGGTCTGTCCCACCATCCCAGCCAGGAGCAGGCAGCTGGGGGCACTGGGGTAACCCATCCCCAGCATTCAGGCACCTCCTTGCAGATTCAGATGTGCTGAGGTCAGGCAAGGACCTGGGCTCAGCAGAGCCCATGGGGGAGGCAGGGGCTGAGGGCCCTTGGGGTCTGGCAGGGGGTCTTTAACCCCAGACCATGTGAGGGGAGTCCTGGGCTGGGCAGGGACAGGTAGACCAGGCTTTTAGTACTTTCAGTACCTGGAATGGAATTCACAAAGCCATTGTGCAGCAAATGAATTAATAAACTTCATAACTTTTAGAATCTTGATTATAGAACTTTTTACCTTTCTTAAAAACAAAGAATATGCATATTAAGAAATAATGGATATTCTAGACTTCTATTTGTCCAAAGCCACCAAGAAACTCTGTACAAAAGTGGGACACAGATGTGCTGCCAGATGCTGGAAGACCTTTTTGTTTATTGAGAGGAGAACATTTCCATGTTCAGTATGCTCACATAGTCAGAAGGTGAACTAGAGAAAAATATCAGGAATTCTGAGAATTCTTTCTAATTTACACATACATTGTTTGATTAAGAAGAAATGCAATTGTATTATATATATATATATATATATATATGTACACACGCATATGTATATGAATATAGTCCAAGTCTTATTTCTAGTTGTTCTAAAGGGAAGAATGGACAGTTCTTCTCTAGAGCCAACATCTCACATGGTAGAGTGGGTTTAAAGTATCTACCGAGTAGCTGACACTTATAAATTCTCCAGGCATATGTAAAAACAATATTTTTAAACGTTAGTTTTGTATATATCCTTGCAATAAGTGGACTCTACTCTCCTAGCTTCTGCTTTCTTAATGACATCAACAGATCAAAAAGTTCATGCTGTCAATCCAATCCTGAGTCCATGATCCTTCCTCAACATCAGATATCTATTTTTATTAACTCTTATTAAAAGAATTAAACAGATTTGTTGAGTATTTCACAAACATACAAATTTCATTAACAGAATACATTAAACAAACCTTCTTAACTGTTCAAATCAAGCTAATTTACCTTCTTGGTGGAAAGCTGATTTGCATTTTAATATTTTCATGATGAATTTCACTTTTTGATTGCTCAAGAAATGTTTCTGATTTTATGTTCAATTACTGAACTTCCTGGTAAAAATATCTCAGAATGAAATATTTTGTCATGTGCACTGCAACATAGGAATACTTCCTTTATTAGAGATTGTAGGAATGCAGGCTTTGTTATTTGTGCACAGAGTGAAAAAAAAAAAATGAGAAAAAGTCTGCTATTGAATAACAATGTCTATTATTTTAGAGATATAAAGCAGAAATAGCTCTTTAAGCCCATTTAAATTAATTTTAACTGATGTAATTATGTTTCTATGCATCTCTTTCAAGTTGTAGTGGTTCTGCACTACAAAACATTAGCATTTGACTGTGTTGAGGATGACATTTAAAATTAATTTTTTATTCTCGTAATTGGCTTCCTTTCTCTTTTGGTAAGATGAATTCTCATCACTTAATTACTTCGAGTGCACCAGCTGCAAAAACACTTGACTTTACCAGAGGGCCCCAAAAAAATAATCCAGACAGATATTCTATTTAGGAAAAAAAGAAAATTCTCTTTATGTGTAATTTTGGTGATTTTTCTTTTTTTTTTTTTTCAATAGAAAATGACTTTAAAAGGAAAAATATTTTTCTTAAAGCTCTGTGATATAATTAAGGTCCCAAATTTGATGTACACAGAATATTGCTTCAATCTAAGGAAATTTGGCTTCTAGCATTTAAATAATTATTTATTGCTCATAAACTGGAGAAAAATTACTTATTCCCAGATGCTTGGTTTCAGACTGGAAAACAAATAAACCAACCTACATTCATTCAACTTTGTTTTCTGGAGCTCCACAGTTTCAATTGTATAAATTGTATCCTAAAGATCTCTTCTTTGGCTACTGTTTACTAATTTTAAATAAAACATCTCAACAATTTTAACTGTTGCTCTGACAAACTCTTTTATAAAAACTGTGCATGTCTGAAATTGGCACAGTACCTAAGAAAGAGACAAAAGGTTGATTATGAGAAACAAGTGCTCTATGCAAAAAACCCCATAGCATTTTCAATCAGTAGAAACTGGTAAATTAATTGTTAGGACTGTAAGGTTATTAAAAAATCATATTTAACTTTTCATGCCAGATAGGAAATTTCAACCATCTGACAGGAACAACATTTACTGGACTGTGTAATTAACCATAATTAAATTACCAGATGGATCAATGTCCTACAGCTCTGCTTGCAAAATGTGTGCTTGGACTACAGACCAACTGCAGTGACAATATACTCTCCATATGTCCTGATATTCTGGTATATTGATCATTCATACTGAGATATGCATTGGCACACCTACTCATTACATGCAGCTAATTTTCTTTGGAAAATAACCTGAATATGAAGAGCAGGTGGGAGATAATTCTGCCTACTCCTAACCCGAACTCATATGTTCATATCATTTCTAAGATAAGCAGGTCAGTGTGTTTCAAATTATTACTCTGCAATGTAGGTCCTTCTTTTCTTCATCCTTTCCTCTTTCAAGAAACTTAAGGAGGTTAATTATACTTTTTCTTTCTACCAGTGATAAATGAAAATTTCAAGTGTATAATTTCATAGCTTTCAGACAAATTATATTATATGGAGTGGTGGTGAGCCAAAAAAGCATCTTTGAGAATAAGATGATTTGTGTAGTCTATTGGACAGCCAAGAATTATATTTTGATTCCAAGCTGTTATGGGAGATGGGCAAAAAAACCTCACATCTCCAAAAACATTGCATTCATGGCACAAGATGACAGAGGACTACTACCAGTATCCTTTTTCAAATGAACCATGCAAACATCCACATGACATGATTATCTGGTCTGTGTTTAGGACAAAGAGTCAAGCTGGACAATGATGTTATGCCTATTGTATGAGTACAAATGCCATAATAAATTATATCCTGTCAGTGAAAGTGTGCATACTTATGTAAATCATCCTGAAGTAATTACTGAGTGGTATTTTACAACTCTCACTCTAAATGGTCTGTTTTACCTCTGAGTGCAGTATGTCGATGCTGAGTAAGTGATTACTGTAGGGTATTAAACTGGTAGTATTCTATTTGTTTATAAAGCACTTTGTGAGCCACTAGCATAAAACACAAAATGCTATCAGATCACAAAATGCTACTAAATAAAAATAAGGACATGAATTACATATTGTGCAATTCCTGACAGTTTATGAGAAAGCTTTAGAACAAAAATCCTTCTGAGACAGTGGTAGATGGCTATATAAGCCACAACAAAATAAACACAATGCTTCTGTGTGCAATGGAAGATTTCCCTTGAGTAAAATATCTTCAGAAAAAAAGGACAGAGACAACCAACCAACCAACCAAAAAAACCAAAAAAACCAAAAAAAAAACCAAAAAAACCCCCAACTCAACAGGTTTTCTTTGGAAGAAAAAATTACTTGAAAAGAGAACTTGAGAGTACATTTAAATTTATCAAAAGCAGAAGTCTGGCAGGCAAAAATCATACAGCAGAGGAGACGTACTTTTAGCTACACATAAAAAGACAAAACAAAACACTCCCCAAACGCTCTAAAGTAGCAGAGAATTAATACAGTTTATAACTGATGGCACTCTGTTCTGAATTAAGAAAGAAGCCCATACTGCAGGCAGTACTTCATGATTCTCTGCTCAATTAGAGACACTATTGAGACAGTTGTGAGAGTCTTAGACATGCATTATTTAGTTTCTCTTGTAGTTAGCTATTGCGAGGAAATTCAGTTCTATCCTTGTAAAGTCAGTGAGAGTTACCCTTGACTACCATGGGAACAGCATCAGGAGTACAGATCACAGAACCACTGAGTCATTGGGGTTGGAAAATACCCCTGGGGTCATTAAGTCCAACCTTTGACTGACCAGCACTTTGCCAACTAGACCACGGCACTAAGTGCCACATTTAATCATTTCTTGTCCACCTTCAGGGATGGAGATTTCACCACTTTCCTGGGCTGTCCTTTTCAATGTTTAATAATGCTTTCCATGAAGAAATTCCTCCTTGTGTCCAGACTGAATCTCCCCTGGAACAGCTTGAGGCCATTTCCTTTTGTCCTGTCACTGGTTGCTCGGAAGGAGAGACCAACCTCCACCTGATTACACTCTCCTTCCAGGGAGTTGTAGAGGGTAATAAGGTCTCACCTGAGCCTTCTTTTCTCCAGGCTAAACAACCCCAGTTTCCTTCTGGGTAGATATACATCTGATCCTGCTACAACTGGTGAATAAGGAAGCAGTTACAAGAAAATTTGAATACAATTTTTAAGGACATATTACCTCTTTGATGTCTTATCTTACTGTTTCCCAGTGGAAAAAAAATTAGATTCTAGAGTGAATCTTAATCTTTGCAGAAATTTCTGATATCATTCCTTGCTCTTCTAATATATAGATAATTCTGAATAAGAAATAGAGATAGCCAAAGCCATGTGAGGTGCTCTCATAAAAATAAAAGTATCTCAACATTTTCCAAGAAAATAATTTACATTGCAATAAAAAAATCTATGATCATGCACACTAATAATAACTATAAAATCACAAATCTCCTTATTCTTTTGCTTATTACTCTACCTATACTTTCTTATAAGTACACAGATAAATTTCTAATTAAAAAATACATATATATTTAATTCTGAGCCCCACCCGCTGCTTTTCACAACAACACTAAGAATGCTCAAGGATCATTATGTCTATAAAAGACTTGCTTTGTTATTTTAACTATTTTGTATTTCTCCCATGTGCTGAAATAATCTGCACTGAATCAGCAATGTGTCCTCCTGACCCAAGTTCATGCTTTTCTCATCTTCATGCTTTAAAGAAATCAGTATATGAACAGCTGCTCCCACAGTACTTCAGTAAGAGGACTCTGAAACAAACTACTTTTGTGCACTCAGTGTGTCAGGCAGGAAGCCTAAAAAGGGGAGAGGGGGAAAGCAAAACCCCTGTGAATTCTGAAATTGCCTTTACAATATTTTATAGCTATTTTGATATAAATTCTGGAGCACGCAAAATGGAACAGACTTAGGAAGGACCTCTTGTACTTTTAAAAGTAATATTTAAAGACTAGTATTATCACCAAAAGTTATGTTGTTTCCAACAGTATCACCAAGTTAATGATCATTTAAAAGACATATGAAGTACACCGCTCTGCCTCTCACATTGTCTCCTGTGAAGGGGACATGTAACACACAGGTCTTGCATTCCCTACAGCATGCTTGAGAATGAGTAAGAATTGAGCATCTAAGGAAAATGACAAGCAGTATGCATTCTCCATACAGCTGCAGCTGAAATGAAATGACATGGAATCTGAAGCCTGTTCATATAAATCTCTTGCTTTACTGAGTAATGGTTCAGGCAAAAGGAATGCTGCAACAGTGTTCAGAGATTTCAAATCATAATTATTTTTATTAGAACTGAAAAGCAGAAAAAATTAGATAAATAACTATATATTTTTTTTTCACTTCACTGGTATCCTGGAACACCTTATCATGTGGATAGGACTAGCTATCCTAGTCCTAAAATTATTTTGAAGAAAGTTATCTATAGCAGTGTTTTAACCGCAAATGGTCCTTGGGTTTCTGTTTCACCTTCTTTTCGATGAAGTTTTGATCAGTTTATCTTTTTTACTTTTTTCTGCAGAGGGAAACATACCCAGTGTTTTCTCTGGAACATGCTATTGCAGCATTTAACAGTACTGAATTCCAATCCAGCTCTTTAAGCATTATGTGTCTCTCTCTTTGATGTCTCATAAAGAGAAAAATGTTTGGCCTGATAACAAATAGATTCATTCTAGACTATTAAGCCACCTGTGAGTCTCAGCCACACAACACCCTTCAATAAGTCTTTTCCAGAATATCTGGAAATGCTTTGAGAAAAATTGAGTAATACACAGATGGTGTAATATGTTTTCCTTCATACCCATCATCAAGATAGAACAGTTAGTTACAGTCATATTTGACCTCAGCTTAGAATCACTGATTTTATCTGAGGAATCTCAATCATAAGTTTTCCCAAGGTTAACAAATATATACAATGTTGCTTTAAAATTCAAGATTTAATTCATCAAAGTAATGTCATAATGCATACATAAAGGGGAAAATGTTAGAGCTTTTAAATCCTAAAAGAGAGAGGAGGAAAAGATAAAATTAATTTATTGCTGAGTTGTTGGCTTTAAAGACCATGAAAGATAGTATGAGAGAGAGATGGCAAGAGATTCTCAAACTAAAGTAAAATGGAAGTAATTTTTAGAAGAGAAATACAGAACCTGCAGGGTACTCCTGTAGTTGTTAAAAAAACCAGAATGGTTAAAAAAATTAACATTCTTCAACACTAGGATTTCATTCAGAGAAATGTAGCTTGAGAGACAGGGTGCTCAGAGAGAATCAATGACTGAAAAAGGCTCCACAAAAAGTCTGCTAAATTAAATATTTAGGTTTAACTCTTGTATTTTTTTTTGTGTTTTCTTTAACCATCCATGCCACCTATAAACACCTGAAGTTTCACTGAAATGTTTGAAGTTTCACTTTCTCCATCAGTTGTTGAAAGCTAAAATCTTTACTGGAATTTTGACTTGTTCTGAAAAACAGGCAACTATTCATCTTCATGATGACTGTGCATATCTAGTTGGGTAAATCCTCTTCAGCTCCTCATTCCAAAATACTTTTCCTTGATTACGCAAAGAAAAAGCAAGAAATGAGGAATATAAATCCTCAATAGTTTGCCCAATGTTTATCAGTGACGTTATCTTCAGGCAAGAAAAAATATAAAGACTTTGATACAGGAAATTGTTATGGTTTAGGAACGGTATTCCCAAATCTAGTTCCTCCACTAAGACCTCCTACCAAACCACAATGCTGCTCCCTTGCTCCCTCTCCTCCCTTTTCTCCTTTCTCCACCTCCTCTTCCACCCTCCTGCACCCCTGAACGTGGCTGGAGAATAGCACTGCAGACACAAAAGGCAAAGATCACAGGTTGAGGTAAGAAAACAAACATTAACTGCAGCAATATTATTAACAGAAGTATACAAAAAGAGAGAACAGGTTTCCCCAGCTGCCAGGCTCTGCTACCCCAGAAAAGGATGTCTCTCCTTCCCAGAAGTGAGAAAGCCCATCTTCCCCATCCCAGCAATGATGTAATGTGGTATTGAATAACAAAATTTCTTGGCCATGCTCTGTCTCCCTGATCTGGGCCAGGGCCAAGACTGGAAGTAAATTTAAATTCTTAGTTTAGAGAAAATGGTACCTGTTAAAGAAACCAGCTCTGATTTAGAGTGATGTTGCATTTAATTACAAGTAGTACACAGTTTGATAATGTTCTGAACAGTTTTGCATTATTCTGTTAAGTTTGCCCAATCACAGATATGATCCTGCAATTTTAGATAATGAAAGACAGCAACGATGCCAGTCTGGAGAAAAGGGCAAGGTTGGCACTTGATGGATATTAGACACGGACAAAATGAAAAATGTATCAAAATTTTACAAAGTAGTCTGCTCAGCTAATTTTCATGGTCCAAAGAATTGTTTTTTATATGCAAAATAAAAGTCTGTAATTTTCAATTCATTTGATTTATCAGGCAGATGGCATATTCTGGAACTAGTTTGTTAGTAGTGAAACTCCACTGACCTTTATCCCAGGCAAGGAGAATATAGGACTGTCAGAGAGCTGATGCATCATTTTCATTACTGAAGATGCCCCTCAATACCAATCTTCATTTCCACTAAGATTTTGAAATGCTGAGGACTTAAAACCTGCATAGTAAGGTATTTGAAATATTGTTGCTAGCCAGTTCATAAAGAGGCATTCAGAATTTTCTTCCATAATCTAATCTAATCTATTAATTATAGTTTCCTTCAAAAGGATGACTAGACTAAAAAAAACAAAACCGAAACAAAACAAGAAAATAGCAATAACAACCAAAAATCACCACTCAAATCCGCAAACACAACAAGAAAAGAAATTTTCTTTAATTAAGAAAAACTGCATTGTATAATAAATGGATTACCTGTAGTGCTAATACAGTGAAATATCACCATTTTCTTGAGACTGAAAAAGAGTAAGAAATTCTATGAGTCAAGTAACACCAAAAAGCATTTACCATTAAATTCTCTTCAGCATCTTTGTGTAATTCTTCCCACTCCTTCAGATATGAAGTATAAACAGATTTTTTTCTGCCCAACTAGTAAATTTAGCCTACTGCTTACAAATTCAGAAACCAAAGGTCTTTACAGAGAAGTCCACCGGACACAAGGAAAACTATAAGCAGCAGTAGTACTTGTTAGCAAAAAGGACTGCATATCAATTCCAAAAGGAGAACGAGCAATGTGCCTCCTCTCTGATGTTGCAACATGAAAGAAACAGAACACATATTATAATTATTTTTTTTATTATTATTATCGTTGTTGTTGTTTTTGTTGTTATTGTTGCTAATTTTCTGGTCCTATTCTAAAGAATCTTACATTAGCAGTAGGAACAGTACTCTACAAATATAGTAATTTATTTTATACCCTTTTAATTCTTACAGAAATTACTTAATTGCACTAGGCAATCTCATTTTGTCTTATACTTTACAAGCTTGGAACATAACACAGTGTAATGGGCCGTAGTTTTGATCAGGTAGAACATCTGCATCCAAATCATAGCACTGACAATTTCTAGTACTCAGCACCCAAGTTAATTTAGTTTTAATTGGTTTAAAAAAATTAGTTCAATTTTTTTGTTACATCAAAATAGATCTAGATATAGAAAATACTGACATTGAATATTGTAGCCTAAAACTTGTAAATTCAAATTATTTTTATGTAATAGAAGAGCTTGAGCTGAAACATATTCAAAAATAACACATTTTTTTTCGGGGTAATAAGCTGGAATAAAGAAAATAATTAATACTGTAGTAAACTAATATGAAGAATGGGCATTTGCCAGAGGATAAATTAGACTTTAAGTGGGAGACCATTTCTGTGGCATATGTCATGAAACATAGATGTAGAAAGACAGCTCATCAAAAGTGAAGGGAGTGAAACAGAAAGACAAGAGTCTATCCTATTGTTTGACCATAAGTTATTTATTAAACTTACAATAAAGCTGAAAGACTAATCAGTGCTGCTGAATAATATTCACTATTAACTAAATAAAGGTCACTTTTAATTTTTCCTCTGTTGTTTCTCATGTTGCTTGTGCCTTACACAATTAATAATTTCTTTTAAATGAGTTTACACTCTTCAGGGTAACAAAATTATTTTTCAAAAAAAATTTCAAAGATCCTCCTTTAAAGAAATCTATATACTATTTTTTTGAAATCATTAAGTAACTATATTACTTTTTCCATTAGCTCCTACATTTTCCATAAACTCTCAGCAGTGTTTTTTTTAGATCCCATTTTGCTTTCAATTCACACATCTTACACGGCTGAGATTCAGTCATGACAGTAAAATGATAGTACTCCAGTCGACAAAGAAGAATATATATAGGCTCTCTGAAGACATTATATTATTTTTTAAGCCTAATAAGGTATTCTGCTTCTAACCCATCCGTTGTTTTTCTATTGTCCCCCCACCTACCCCCCCCACTCCTTGAAGGAAACAGAAATATCAAACCAAAGAGTCAGTTCATAGCTATTTTGGGAGATAAGATGAAAAAAATAAATAGTTTTATGTTGAAGAGCTGAACTGGAATTTGGAATGAGTGTAATCCTTGTTTTAGTAAGCCATCCATTAACTTCCAATATGACTAGGCACTCCTCTATACTCCAATTCCAGCCATCTTCCTTCACCAATTTTAGGTCATTAGGAAAGGCTTCCTTATAAAGTAGATAAACTTGAACTTTCCGAAGAACCATTTTAATAACCAATGCAAATTCTTCTACTTCTGAGATATGAAACTAACACCTGAGTGACAGGGGATGTTTGAGAACCAAGAATGAGATGAAGGGAAGAGAAGCAGAAATTGAACATTACCTAACATTACAATACTCTTGTCCAAATTAGTGTAAATCTGTACATAACTCATTCCTAATTTAATTCTTTTAAACTATAACAGCTTCAGCCTGAATGACTTTATAACGATTTTTAAGTAAAGACATAAATCTTACAGGTGGAGTAGAAACCTCATGAATGAATCCTACTTTGACACTGTAACTCTCAAAAACATTTTATGTGCAAATAAGGGAATATGATTTTCATGAGACATCAAAAATTTACTACTAGTCTCTTTAAAGTTTCAAAGGCAAATTCATAATTTACACCATTTTGTATTGTTAATCCAGTTAAAATGATGCTAACATTCATAGTCTAAATTATGTAAATAACTTAGACTAAATCTTATTATTAAGACACTTTAAATTTATTATATATAAAATTTCTAGTTCTCCATTTGGTCTGCTGTTAATCCCTACACTGTTGCCCTGTTCATTTCCGGGAGAGAGTAATGTTAATCACGGAATTTTATTTTGCTTTCCCAGGAAGAAATATGCTATTGATTCTGATGGCTGCTTCTCTACTGTGGTTTCACTTCAGGTTATTTTTCTATCTTCTGTATTCTGATATAGTTAATGCATTTAAAAATAATATATTTCTATATTTTAAATAATTACTCTTTTTCCTTTTAACTCTTTCCTTTTACTGTAAACTCTCTTCTGTCCAACTCCCAAATCTGCACCACAATAATTCCTCACTGTTGAATTTTTCATAACTTCAATTTTAAGTGTACACTTTTTTTATCATTTCATTCTTATACTTCTCTGCACCATGGAAGTCTCTGTCTCACTGTTATTTTCAAGGCCCCATATTTCATTCTCTGCAGAAAAATTACTCCTTATTACTTCATAAAAATATTATGGTTATGCCGTAAAAAGATAAGCAAAAGCACTATAAAAAATAAAAAGAGTAAAAAATACTGCTGAAGGCAAAGAAACTTAAAAAAAAATAAATTCAGTGCAAAAATCAGTGGCCTGTTGCTAGTGATGGCAATGCTGTACATAATGGTCTGCAGGCTATAAGCCTGGCTATTACAGTTGGAGTTACATCCAAAAAGAATACCCCTTCCTTAGGCTTTGAAAAGAAAGCAGAATCATCACAGTGTTTTTCAGAAGATTTGGTCCTGGTGTCATGTTTTGACATGATCCTAGAAAACCCTCTAGACTGAAACCTTTCAGGAAAAATAAGTTGTGAAGCAAATAGTACCTAAATCCTGACTGGTCTTAATGCAAGCTATATTCTGAGCCATCCAGCTTTGTCAAGATATGGTGTCAGTTGTCAAAAATATTCACAGGAGAAGGGAAGGCTATGGACTGTAGGTTCACCTCAAGGGCACAAAAATATTTTAGAGAAGGAGGCAGATATTTTGAATTTCAGTTGTGAATGCAGTTGAAAATATTGCACAATCCACACCGTAGGTCTATATGAACTGAGAGAGGTATAACAAAGCAATGAGAAATACAAATGAGCAACACCTAAAATGAAAAAATTAACAACTACAGAGAGCACATTATTTAAAACATTTTGACCAAAGCCAAATATTACATTTTGTTACACAAAAGGACATGTTGTGCCACCTATTTTTCACCTCTACACCATGTACACTGGGATATCATGTAATCAATAAAATAAAATAAAGCACTATGAAATATATTAAAAAGAGCATTTTTCCCTTCATGTTAGCTCTAGACATACAAGACTAGTGCTACCTGTATGGAAGCACTTCAATAAAAAGACTTTTCATCTTACAAATCTTGTCCTATTCTTACTGTAACCCTACATTTGACATCACTGTTTTGAGAGCAAATCTATTGATGCTTAAAACTAAGAAAATTGTGATTGAGCTTAGGAACTGATGAGCTTGGGAAATATAACAGTCTAAAAGGTGTAGAAAATAATCAGTTGGGGAAGATTTATCCAAACTGTACACATAAGGATTTCTTCTTTCTGAAATAAGGCACACAAAAATTATTAGGAATGGTTGAGATAAAATATGAAATATAATGTTTGCTACTTAAACAGTATGTCAACAAGCAAGCCAAACCATAGACAAGTGTGTTTCCATGCCAATATTAAATGTCTAAAGGGAATAACGTGTCTGAGGAAACAAGAAACAGAAAAAAAAACAAAGTGAAATATCTTGCCCTAGATGAACACAATGAAATATTGGCACCAGAAATTTGTTGACAGCCACTGGGATGGCAAAGATGAATGTGAGAGCCTAATATGACAAGAAAGAGAACTTCAATTTAAACAAATGAACATATTCAGAAGAGTTTTAATGGACCAAAATACCAATCTTAAATGACATACATTCAGGTAGCTGTTAGAGAGTGTCTGACCAGGATAATGATACTGATTACCAGATTCTCAGATAAGAAAGCGAGAACAGGCAATAAAGCTTTTCTGGATAGCATCAGCATCCTCCTATAGATTAGTCAAATGTCACTGTGGGAAATTAAACAGATAACTTTTTTAGAAACTAAAATTATGTTTGTTCTAGGCTCAGCTAATCAGGAAACCCCTCCAGTAAGAAAGTTACTACTGATTTGATGTAAAACAATGATACTATTCAAAATCTTATAGAAGTACATAATTTTGTAATTGTGATGATTCACTTAGATTCAAGAGCTCTACAGAAGAATAAAGGATAGAAAGGATAAGGCTTGTAAACAAAGTCAAAAGTAGGAAGAAGTTTCAATAAGCAGTTGGATAAGAGACAAGAAAAAGGAGCTAAGAATAAATGTTCAGTTGTTCATTCAGCATTGACTAACCAGATGTCTTCCACTTGGGTTTATGTAATTCACCATAGACATGAACCACTAAAACAGGTTCTGTGAGGACAAAAATAAATTATGACTTTAACACTAAATACACTTCTGAGTCACTGGTCAATGACAGCAGGTGAAATTAAAGCTGTAAGGAGAAAAACAAAAAAAAGCAAAACATTTTTTGCACACACGTAAAACCAGTGTGATCTGAGTACAACCACTCAGGAGCAAAGTTCTTGGCTGCTAAGCCAACCCGCAGAACAAGTCAAAAATACAAAATAAATTGTTAAGAAACATTGAGAAAGAAAGCAGGGGAGAAGAAAATGTCATTATGCTACTATTTAAATACATGGCTTATCCTCAGCTAATAATAGTGTTCTTCAGGGGTTGATGCTTGGTCTGATACTGTTTGACAGCATTGCTGACCTCCATGGTGAAGAAACGCAGACACTCAGATTTACAGATAATGCCAAACCAGGAAGAGTGGTTATGCTTTAGAGTCTGCTATTCAGAGGGATTTCATCAAGCTGGGGAAAGAGGATGACATCTGAAGTCCAAAATGGCAAATGTAAAGCCTGATGAGTACAGATTAATAAAGGCTGGGGCCTGATTGGCTGGGGAATAGATTTACAGAGAAGGAAAGAAGGGCTCTTGAACAAGCTGTGCATGAGGCAGTCTGTCCTTGCACTTGTCACACTAAAATGAAGGGGAGAGAAAAATGCAGTGATGTTCCTTTAAAGGCTGTAGCTATTCCTATTAAATGTAAGGTGACATAATTTTTAAAGAAATATTGTAGACCTAATTTTGCCTTTCTTTTCTTCACGAGTTAAGTGGAAAGTTAAAATCTATGAACACACCAATCTACAACTGAAAAAAAAATACTGAGAGTATCTTTTCGGAAAGAGCCCGAACAACTCACTTTTTAGGACTCTAAGCTGCTTTGAAGGAATAGCAAACAACAGCCATGGATTATCTCACCCCAAGCATTTTTAAAGAAGTAGGAAAATGAGAGCTAAATGAGAGCTGATTTTTCTCCAAACTTATTAATAAAGATGCATAAACTAATATTATTATCAGAATTGCCTAAAGAATTTCTGTGCAAATAGCAATGATTTTTACAAAGTATAAATTAGAACATCTATTCTATTTACTATGTAGAAGCACACAGTGAGTGCTCAGCAATGTTATCAGGATAATTTAAACTGGAGATTTACTATGATTCTTTCCTTTTGTGTGTTACTGTTGAAATCTTTCTTAAACACAAGCAGTATTTATTGGAAGAATAATCTATGTGATTTTGACTGAGATTAAATCCTCATCTCAGGTCTTCTAGAAAATGTTTGGACTAAGAAAGGGAATGTCATCTCTGTTGAAGCACACACATACAAGAGACAATAATCTACCTGCAGTAACTATATAATAATCCATTGCATATCTTAGTAACTGAAATCACCTGAATTCCAGACTGACTACAATCTCATCCCGGCAGTTTTAGTGAATGAAGGTAAAAACACCTTGTGGTGGTGTGTCCTGCATCCTTCTCCCTCCCATTTTTCTGTGTATGTTTGTCTATGCACTGGGCTATAAAGTGAACTTGCCAGTGAATTCTGTTAAATCACACTTTCACAGGTTTATATTAAAACGTGCTTTTTTTGCCAATACCTTTGACAGTGATTATTTAATTGGCTGTACCACTCATTCACAACAAACCATTACATACATTAAAAATATAAGGTGTTCTGGATACATACAAAAGAAGATTAAAGAAAATAAAAAATTATGTTGTTTTCATCACTGCTATATCACAAACCGAAGGTATTTTTAAAGTTCAGGCGAAAGTTCAGCCCCACATGTTTTTCAGTATCTGAAACATGAAAAAATAAACTGGTGATATGGCCTAAAGTAAGATGAAAATTGCTTTTTAAGATGTAGACTCTTTCTGTAAAGAATAATAGGTGTAAATGTATGTGATTCTTACTAGTAATAAGACATCAGATTATTTGTAAAGCTTAGAAGTACAAATAAAAAGAAATATCAACTTTGGGGAAAAACTAGTCAAACTGTATATCCTTAGGGTTAAAGTTAGCATAAGACTGTAAATAATATATTCACATTCAAGATCACTGAACAAGAAATAGAATTTACAGAGGATATTTAACCAGGATTATTATTTTTCTACTAGATACTGCATAATTATGTGCAATTAAAAGCATAATACATGTAAGAAATCACTTGATCAAAACTAATTTGAGGTCAAGATGAACTGTCTGACTGTTAAACAAATAATTGCTGACATTTTCATTACTTGAGAACAGCAGGTCATGAGCAGAAGCTGAAATTAACAAAGAGACAAAAATATTAAACAGAATCTGGCTAACCTGAAATTGCACTTTATTTGGCTTAGTAAGAGAAAGTGCCCCATGTCATACTTTTGCTGACAAAAAATGACTAAACTGTGATCTGAAAAAAAATCATACAGTCGCTCAGGCCCATAAATATGCGAGAGTCAAAGAACCTTAAGATAGTGCTGGACTTATCATTTGTGAAAAAAGAGTATGAGCTTCTGAGCCAACTGATTTAAAGTCATCATATGGGAATGGACAGAAATACAAGAAAAAGCTTTTTGAAGAAGTAAAGAAAATAATTTCATATTCTCCATTAATGAAATTTTATAACACAAAGGAAAGTCTAGTCTTAGAAAGTGGCAAATTACAGAGTAGTCAGGGAACCACATTAATGCAGAGAGAATGTCTAAAAGCACTTATGAGCTGTTATTTCTTGGTTAACGAATGAGAAAGAATTAGCACTGGACCTTTACAAAACTGCCTAGAATCTTTCACAAGCTCTGTCAGGACAAAAAATGCTGTAGTGTCATGTCCCCTCAACTTTGCTTATGTTTTAAATGTCTGAAAGCATTAATTTAAATGGAGAATGGAAAAATGGTTCATCAGCATGCACATCTAACAGGGTCTGGCACAGTTAGGATCTCCTGCAATGCTTTGCCAAACTCTATGACAATGCAGTTGTCAGATCCATTCCTTCCACACACTTAGTGTCCCCCATGATCAGTAATTAAACCTGGAAAGTCATGTTGTATTTTTCTCATACAAATAATGCCACCTTTTCTCTTGAGAGCCTCTCCAGTTCCTATATACTTTTTCACCCAAAATATTGTGTACTCCAAAAAACCCGTGTCAAGCAAACCAAATCTGAATACTCACCACTTTCAATACAACTGCATTTCCAGAGTTAGGTTGTACTTTAACACATTTCACTTTTAAATTCTTGAAATCAGGATGACTCATGGGACAGCTGCTCTCTGAGGTTTGGGGACAGCAGGGACTGCCCAAGTCAGTAGAGCAGGGCAGGATTTGGCATCCTGATCCATTCCCACCATCTCAGCCAGAAGCAAGGTAGCTGGGGAGCATTGAGGCAGCCCCAGCCCAGGCATGGCCTTGGGCAGAGGATGAAGCTAGGCAGGGTTGTCAGCCCAAATTCAGGGGTCAGGAGCAGGCCCTGCGGGGGACACCAGGGTCAGACACGGTCCCAGACTGCCCAGGAAGGGCATTTGCAGGAGGGTCAGGTTTGGTTATGCTCACTCAACAGCTGGTCACCAATACAACAGATATTTCTGAGCAAAAGCTTTTCTGCACACCCAAAAATAGTTTCTCTGGGTGTTTCCAAGAAATCTCTTATAACTGGGAGATCAGAGGTAAGAACTGAGCACCCAGCTGCTGGTTTGGTGGGGACCGAGATATACAGCATGATTCTGCTTAAATCTCAAATCTAACAGATGCTCTCACAATCTAATAAGTCTCCAATTAACAGGACCTGGTTAGTACCCATGTTGAATATGGTGACTGAGTCACAGAGCAGCAGAAGAGTTTCCACTGTGTGACAATAAAACAGCAGAGATACAAGTACGGGTACACTGGTTGGTTGATGAGAACTCAACCAAAGACATATGGAATTTTTGTGAGATAGAAAATATCTGAATTATAACATCTTCTAGGTAACATGTGTATGTAAAACATAGTTTCTGATTGTTTTCAATGTCAGATTTTAGCCTTTTATCAACAGAACAATTTGTGATGATAATTTCTTTTATTAAACTCAAAGCAGTGCAATTTCGAATAGTTAAGAAGGCAAAAGGAGAAGGATCAATTGAGTCTTTCAAAAATTCCAGGCAAAATTTTGCCTTTGTATAGCTATTACTCAAGAAAATTATTTGGATCATAAAGGATTCAAATCCTGAGAACAAGCCAAAATACACAATGGATTCAGTGTGTCTATAATCCTATTTGACTTTGTGTCTGGAATTGTTGTCCTTAGCAGTTGCCCCAAAGATCCTTCTAGGAAGAAGCCTGAACAATCTTCTCAGTTCATACATAGTCACATATGGTAGTTATAAACAAACAAAAAAAGGTGTGGTCAAGCAAACAAAAAAAAGTGTGGCAGCCTGGTATCTAATGCCATGAGACACACACATTTCATGAGAGTGGAAACTTGCACTCTTGAAAAATCTGAGTTCATTTTTATCTGTATCTAAATGTGCTTTGTTGTTTGAGGTTTCCCTTTATGTCCAAAGCAATGCAACCTTGTATGAGAATTAGACATAGATTGCACCAGCCTTAAATATGAATGAGAAAAGTTGGCAAGTCTGGTATGAGACCTCAATATCACTCCTGCACTGTATTCCTAATTAGGTTCACCCAAAACTTCATTTTAGCAAATAATGTTCCAACTTCTGAACCCTTAATACCGGGTGACATTATTTAACAAGAACTTTTTCATTTCTTAATCAGTATTTAGCTAATCCAAAAGCAAGCAGGACACATGCAATGCCAAAAGTAATGCAGGAAAAAATGTTGACACAGTTTATTTCTTAAGGAATATGCATGAAAATATTTTGGAAAAACACAATTTGTTTGTGATTGCTTTCTTATAATCTACCTTAGCATGAAACACATTACAAAATAGATATCTTCAAGCAGATAAGGACAGAAAAGGTAATTTTTTAGGAATATTCTCAGTTACCAAGGACAACCTTGTCTGAGAACTTTAAACATGAAAATAAAGCATAAGAACTGAAAACTAAGAAGTTTTCCAGCCATTTAAAATTAGATGTCTTCCCTGTGTTCCACTCCAAGAGATTTTAAGCCTTTCAAATTAGTAATTTTAAGTACAGTAACTTTTAGTACAGAAGTACATTGAGGTGGCAGAAAGATATAAGCTAAGAATAAGAATCAAACTGTTTCACCTAACTACTCATAGTACTGCAGCCAAACTCAGCAGAAGCTGCTAAATCAAATTGAGCAGCTAGTACATATAGTGCTTATTTTTCTATAGATACAATAATGACAGCACCACCCATACACAAGTCCTTTCGACTGCAGGGTAGGCACATTATTAGAGTTACAACCCACATGCAAACATTCATGTGCTTACTAGTGACAGCTGAGTTCTGATTATGTTATATG
Organism: Tychaedon coryphoeus; assembly: GCA_013398595.1. Taxonomy (NCBI): domain Eukaryota; kingdom Metazoa; phylum Chordata; class Aves; order Passeriformes; family Muscicapidae; genus Tychaedon; species Tychaedon coryphoeus. The sequence continues at coordinate 420,895 of WBND01000573.1, read as the reverse complement.
TCTGAACTAAAGACAAAGAACTTCAGGCATTGAATAGCTAACAGAATAATTCATTTTTCAGAAGAATATTGAATGTGACAAATAATAGGTTTCAAATGTACCTAAGACATATTTTTGCATATTCCCAAAGCTAGAAAATTCCACATGACAAAATTTGTGGTTAACAGCTCCTTGAGTTTGCCTGCAAGCACTTAGGTTGTCATCTTTGAGCACAGTAAGAACAACTGAAAAATCAGCGGAGTTGCCCAAGGTTTTCTGAGAAAATTACACACTGGAGAAAATAGTCTTTGTGCTTTAAAATCCCAGCAACTCTTAACCAAAGGCAGCAGAATGAAAACAAAAAATTCCCCAATGCATTCAATGACTGTATCCAAACATCTAAAAAGAATCTGATGTTAGAATCTCTCCTTTATTATAAAATGTTTGTACAGTAATCTACACTTGGCCGAAACTCTGCATAATTTTCTTACTGTACTTGCGTAGAATTTCATAATTTGGCATCAAATCGAATTTTGGGAGGCCATTGTTTCCTTTCCACTGAATTTGATAGCTCACTGATATTCTATCAGACAGCAATACAAAATCAAAGCAACAGTTAGAAAATTAGAGAGGCACTTGTCAAAGGCTATTAGTGTAGGGAAAATTAGTATAACAAATAGCTTTAAGAGCTGCTCTTTAAAACTACAACTTTCAATTCACATTTAGCATTATAGATGAATTACCTTATCAGACTTGCTGAGCACAGCAAGGACAGATGAGCACCTGAAAACTTGGGCTGGAGTTTATGTGAGTGACATATGTTGATTTGTTCTCTTAATCCTGGGAAGACTTGTTGTGTACCTAAATATGGACATAAGTATCTAATTTTAAGCCTCAGGGTCTGAAGAAAAGTTAAATATGTTTCTGCTTGAAAATGACACTTTGTATATCAATAGTAATCCACAAAGTTGAGATCTGCAAGAGAAAAAAAATAAATAAATGACTTGGTCATGCTGAATATATGAATATCTCCAGATTTGCTTTAAGACTAGAGCCCTCACATGAACAATATTCTACAGATGATGAAGTGATGCTTTGCCAACAGACACCAGATGGTTGTTAAATGACAGACGAGAGTCTACATTTGATAGAGTCAACAAACCAGGCTGTAACATATGTGAAACTAGTAATCCGTATGCATGTTTCAGAGACTAAGAGCTCACTGATGATTATAAAAAGTTAGTTCAAAATAATTTCGTTTTCAAGATTTGCTTTGCCTCAACATTTTCTTGGTTGAAACCATGTTGTTACCACTTACCTTCAAGTGATAAATGCCAATAGCCTCATGTGTGATGAAAGAAAGAACTGAGTGGTCTGAAAGGAAAGGCTTTGTCTTTACTGAATGTTATCCTCTCAGTAAAAGAAAAGAGGATCATCCTATTGACTCACATGGGAATTCTGTTTGATATTGAAGAGATGATGACTGATCAGCATTTTCATGTGGCTGGTAATCAGAATAAGGCACAGAATCACAATACCAGGGCACTACAGCACAGTGTTGCCCTGATCTGCTGCTTCATGGGTTGTTGGTAGAAGAACCAGAAACAGTGTTTTCATTTTTAAGGTATATATTCCTTGCAGGTATTTGTGGAAAGAAAAGAAAATCAGTCTTCATTTTTATAGTCAAGCAACATTTTATCTAATTAAGTTGCTTTAGTAGCAGGAGATATTATCTACTAGGAAGTTGTATTTTTATTTCTGTGAGGGGTAAATTCTGGTATTAGTTAAAAGTTATTTTGCAGAAATTAAGACTCAGTGAGGAGCTGAAAAAATGTCAAGAAAGGATTTTCCCACTGTGAGAAAGTATTTGGGTTATTTTTTCCCTTTTCTCATCAGTAGGAGGTTATAAAAACTGTTTCCTCTCTCAGCATTCTGAATATGATTTTTTTGTTTTAACTAGTGCTGAAGTCTTTATCTGAAAACAAGCTAGTGAAATTTCTTATTTTTCAGTTTCGTCTTTCAGCTTTGCTCTGGGGTTTAAAATATCAGCTGAGGCACAACCCAAAAATCTGTGCATACAGACTGGTTTCTAATATTCCAGAGATTAATATCTATGTTCCATTTCAACAGAAGATTAAAAATGCCCTAATGATTACCTTGACTAAAGAAAGCAGATGAGTAATTAATTGTTTCTGCCAGAACTCTGGTAAGTGAAGAGAACATTGCAATGACTGACAATATTGCAGTGAATATGAAAATCCTATACTGGTTTTGACAGTGGAACTCTCAGGCCTTTGCTGGTTTATTTCCAGATTGATTTAAAGTCCATTGAGTTTTGATTGATTTTTTTTTTTAATTATTATTGTGCAGTTTAGAAACTAGAGTGTGCAAGATAGTTTTGTTTGTTTTGGTTATTGATACTGACTGGATTTCACATATGCATGAGAGCATGTGAATTTGATGTGAGATATAGCTTTAGGATGCTTTTCATCTTTGTATTGATGCTGAATTCTTTTAGAGCCTTTTTTTATAAAGTACTCGTGTATGAAAATGTAATTTCTCACACTTATTTCAGTTATCCCTGATAGTATTTCTTACCTGTTCTGGGCCCAAGAAGCTTGGTACGCTCCTGTAAGGAGGACAGAATAATGATACCGATTAATATTAAATAAGAAAAAGATAATAAAGAGCGGGGTCAGAATATGACATTGTCCTTAACCCTTAGACTGCAAGGTGACCTCTCTGCACATTAAGTGAAAGTACTCAAGGAATACAAGCCTGTAGATTTTGTGTTGTTTTTTTCTGATTTATGTTAGTAAACTGGAACAGAACAATTTAGAATCCCAAGAACTGGAAGAGGGTAAGAATTTAGATAAGTGTTGTATAGCTTTCTTTGTCACTGTCTGACTCTTTTGTTAGTTGTCATCACACCCTGGGGAGTAGGTAGTGTCACCAGCACATGCCAGCAATTCAGGAACAACAGGTGAGTAAGGAAACGTCCTAAATTCTCATGCACCACTGCAAATGTAAAGATGAGTCATGTATAGCAAGGTCCTGGTTGGTATGAATCACAGTTGAGGGTAAGGGTTAGAATGCTTCTTACTGGCATTATAAACACACATCAGGTGACACTGATGCTAACACTTTTCCTTCTGCCTATATGATATAAAGCTTCTGTGATAGGTATAAGTATACACAGAACATTTAAATTCTATGTGTCTATAAACATACATGTTCCAGATCTAACTTTCAGTATGAGAGAAAATATGGCATCAGAAAATGAAACAAACAATCTGAGCATTGCAAAATTCTAGGAGAGTTCTTGGAGGCATGAAGAAAAGGATTTTGGGAAGAATGTCTACTGCACTTTTGTTAAAAACTGGGAAATCTTGGATCTTTATGGCAGCTTTCCAAGTGAATACCAAAGTCTTGGGGAAAACTCACAAGAGTATCTTACCACAGCAGTGTGGCCAATACTTCAGCACAGGCTGAAATGTATCATGCTCAGTATGACCTTGGTCAAGGAAGCTACACATCTATTTGCTTCTGAAACTGTTTTACAGCCTGTAAGTTGTAAGCATGTTTCAGTAAATTATCTCACTCATAATTTGTCTCATCATGGCAACAAAAATATTTCTTAAATCAGTGGAGTTGGGTGACCACAAAGATCTATAAAGGCTCCCAACATTCCATAAGCAAGACAAAAATATCTAAATGTGTATTTCCTTTAACATTTTAAAAAATATGTTCTTGTATTACTAGCAGAAGCTTCTTAATTTCTTGATTTTTAAATGCAGACTTTAATGGAAAGTCAAAATCATGTTTTCATTTGCATTCAACTTGACATCTAAAAAGCTTTAATGTGACTTTGAAAATCCACATAATTAGAAATGTGCCACTCACTGATATTGGCAGAGATCATGAAAAGTGGCAAAACCGCATTTAGAGAACATGAAGGTTGCACAGTCCTGCATTCAGAAATGTGAAAAAGTCTTCACCTCAGCTCAAAACTGAGTATGCATAATCATGGTCTTTGTTTTCCCCTCTGTACTCCAGCTGAACACTCCCTCCATTTCCAGCTGTGTTGCCTGAGCAAGGCAGGGTGCTGGGAACACCAGTGCTCTCCACGCTCCTGGCTTATGCATAATGCTGCATGCCAGGCAGAAGCAGCAGTTCAGAAGAAAGCTGATTTGCTAATGCTCCACCAAGAATAGAACACACCAAGGATAAATCAGATACCGATAAATATTCAGAAAAATGAAATATGCAACTGCATTTTTAGATGGCCACAACCTGGTCAAATATAACTGGATTTTGTATAAGCAAATAAAATTTTCCTCTATTAAGCATGGTTCCTTTGAATGCCAGCCAGGCATGCAAGCACCCATTTCAAGCATGCACCCAAAGAATCCTTCAGAAGTCTTGTAATGTTTCTTCTGCATGGGAAAATTTGCCCCAAATCCAATCTAACTGAACAGCTTTTGCTGAAATTATGAAAATTAAATTTATATTCAGAAAAATGTATATCCCACAGAAATTATATCCTGAAATGTAGCAGAGTTCTTATCAGCTGAAAAAATGTCTGAGAATGGAAGGTATCAGCAATTTCCCGCTGTCCTTATCGTAAACACAATTAAGGAATGTTGTAGGTCTTGAAATGTTAGTGTTTGCAAAGTACAAGGGAGCATGTTGCAAGTACAAACCCTGATAGTCATCTACCAACTACCACTGCTATCAGGTAGTTGCAGCATGAAACTACAAATGGATTATTACACTTACAAGATACCACCCAAAGTCTGGTAGGCACAGCATAGATAAAACAGAAATAAAAACATTTCCTGGTTTAACAGCAATTTTTTTTCAAGATGTATCATATAATTTTCATGTCTTCTAGTTTAAGCAGAGAAGAGCATAGGAAGATATGTATCTGCTATAATAGAAAGTTTTCTTTGTTCATCGTTGCTATTAGTTCATCCCTGACAATCTGAAGGAAAATTGCAGAGAGCAAACTCAGGTTGAACATTACATCTCTCAAATCATGGTGTTCTGACTAGCAAAAGTAACAAAAATGTAGTTTCTGAAAACTGAAAAAGGTAGTCAACTGCTTTTTTTTTTTCATTTTGGATTCATGAAAAAGTGTCTTTGTTTAGCATTTTTCTGAACAAAGGTTATGATATTTTAAGCTGTTAAAGTGTTTGGAGTTTTTTCCCTTTATACCACTTATTCCTAAAAAAAGCTACAGTTCCTAGGTGCTAAATCATCGAATTTCCTTCCTAGAATATTTTGTAATAATTATTTAATGTGATAAATAATGCTTGTAAAAGATCCCCCATCTAAAAAAACCCCCAAACAACCCAAAAACCTCATCCTGCATACAGTTTCTAAGATGCTTCCCACTAGAATAGATACATATGATATATGATATATATGATATATGACATGTGATACAACATACGATATATATGTTGGATAAAGGTTTCATACAATGTGACCTCTTCTGGAGGTTTAGATTTTTAGTTAACTTTTCCTGTTTGATTAAACAGATAGCTCTATTGCTACTGCAAAAACCACAAAATTTTGATTTTATTAAAAAATTTATAGATTTATTGGTTAAATAATTTATTAATGAAATTTATTAATTTTGTAATGAAAATTATTTTATTACAAAAATTTTTGGCATGCTTTATTTTCTTGTTTGGTTACTTTTTTAGAAGCAGTAGTTTCTTACTTTCTTGTAGATATCTTCATCGTTTGCTCAGTTATAATGGACGGATCACAAGTTTATACCTCAGACTCAAGAGCAGGCATATTAATTGCAGCACAAATCTTACTATGAGTTCATTAATATACAGTATTCAAAATATTGTTGTTTTTTTTTAAACATGCAAATAAATACTACAAAAAATTATTGAATTCCTGTTTTGAGGAAAAGAAACTAAATTTCAGGAGACAAAGGAAAACACTAATATATAAAGTAAATACTAATACAAAGAAGATGTTTAAGAAAACACAAGTCTTAAAGAATAGTGTTAAAGTATGTAATAATATTCCTCCAGAGCTTTATTTAATATATGTCATTTGCCTTTTGTTTTTTAGGGTGTAGTCACCTACACCTCTACAATTCCTCTTGTCATAACATTACTACAGAGCAGTCTCTAAATTATTATATGTAAATATTGAGTATTTAATTTTATTCATTAGTTTAATTCGCTGCTTAAAAAAATAACTCTGTAGCATACATCAAATGAAATCAATAAATTAATAGACAAGAAACACACACACATTGGCTTCATTACTCTTCTCAATGTCTGAAACACTGATGTATCATCAATACTTTCTGAATTCAGTCACCAAAGGAAGGTACTTTAAATTATACTTGTCAAAATATTAATTACAAACTCAATCACAAGAATTCTTAATTGAAATTTTCTCCAATTATACTGAATAACTCTTCCAGTTGTATTTGATTTTTTCTGCTGCTAACAAAATCTTGCCATTTATTTGGAGCAAATAGGAGACACATAAATGACTTCAATAATTTTTAAAGCTTTTCCAGAAAATAATTCTATACTAAATTTTAAAGAGATCGCTTAAAAATGATTCTGAAAAATGTGCACTATGAATTATTCTGTGAGAAATATATCCAATAATTAAAAATTTTACCCAATATTTAACTTAAGTATTTATATCATTTCCTTGTCAAAAAATAATAATGTTCTAGTAGAATTTTGTTCTAAAGATTTCTGTGACAAACACTGGTGCCACAGAATTATTCAGTGCATGGCATAGTCTTCTAATATACTTCACTGGAGTATGCCCCTCTACTTGAATTCCACTTTTAGCTTATATTTTTGTTATCAAAGCCAAAACACAAAGACCATGATCTATGACTTTTTAGGTTTTTTTTTTTTTCCAGAGGAAGAGAATGGTCTAAATGTCCTTCTTAAAACTTCTTGCTTTGATCAATTTCACTTTAATGTTACTTTGATTTTACTTTTCTTAAAGTCTTGCAGAGAATTTTTTTCTACTCATTCATAGAATTATTCCAAGTATATTTCTTGTAAATTCTAAATCACCTTTTACTCTCTTGCTGCTTCAATGTCTGATCAATTTTATAGACAAGTTTAAGGACTTGTCAGAAATAAAATTATTTTGTTGTTCAGTAGAGCTAGAGGGAAAGAAAACATCTGCAGAAATATATGGTTTGATGTAGGTTGCAGGTGCTCAGATAAGACTTCAGAACTCAGCACAAGAGACTAATTCAATGTTCAGAAGACTACGAGGAAGACCTCAGCAAGCAGTTCTTGTAATTTTCTTATTCTATTTTTATGACAATGTGAAATTAATAGGTATGAATTGGGAACATCTGCTAAAAATTATAACTATGTGCATGGACAGCTTTTAAATAATTGATTGAGGGATCAAAACACAACATATATAAGCTTCTAAAAGAGATATTAACTGGATTCAAACTGCAGGTTTTAAAATTAAGAACTTTCTAGTAGTGAATCATAGAATAATATAATACCCTGAGTTGGAAGTGACACTCAAAGATCATGAATGTCCAACTCCTGGCCCTGCACAGCACCATCTCCAAGAGTCACATCATGCACCTGAGAACATTGTCCAAACACTTCCTAAACTCTCTCAAGCTTGGTGCTGTGACCACTTCCCTGGGGAGGCTCTTTCAGTGTCCAGCTCCCCTCTGGGGGAAGAATATTTTCCTAATATCCAACCTAAACCTCCCCTGACACAGTTTTAATGAGAATCCATAATCCTGAGATATATCATCTTTTCTAGTCCAAAGTTCTGACTAAAGATCTAGTCTAACTTTAACACTGAAAAATATTACATGACAGCACTTTGTTGGGGCCTTAAGACTGTTGATTATGTGTTATTTATATATTGAGTCAGGAATTGTAGGATTCATTTTTTTTGACTTTTCAGCTATTTATGGGGCTTTTTTCACGGAAGAGGGGGAGGAATTCTGCCCAGAAAGTTATCTTTCAGTGGAGCTTCAATATTTGATTGTTTTCCATTTACTAGAAGGACTTATATACTTTCCTCCTGTGCAGATGAATAAAAGCAGGATATTGTCCTTGCAACATATCACCTCTTCTGAATGCTATATCAACATTTTCATTTTCCCTTCCTATGATAAAAGTGGTTAATGCAATGTTATTTGTCAGGAAACTGCCAAAATTTCTTGTGAATAGAAAAGAAAATAGCTTTGTTATTTGTAGAACAGTCTTGAACATTAGAATGATGTCCTCTTCAGCCTCTGTTGCCTTGCTTATATTTTTTTTTTCCATTTTCTTTCTTTTCCTAAACATTACACTTTTCTGGTTGACATTCATTCTTGTTTTACTGCTTTCTTGTCATAAGATAAAACTAATACTTGCTTCTATGTGCATTAAGTAATACACTTCCATTCCAAGTTTTTGGAAGTAACATATAGACAATTTTTAAGGAAGATTCTTACATTAAGTTTGGGAGAATGGAAATAACATTTCTTTTCTTTCCTCCCACCCACCTTGCTACTGAAAAAAATCACATTGAAGAATTCTAGAAAAAAAAGAGTTCTAGAAGGAAAACAAATGAGAAAGCAAATGGAAAAGATAGCACTTAAAATTATATCCTGGGCTTTAAGTGATCATCAGGTGGCAGTTAATCAAGAGAAGAAAAATGATCAAAATTAGAACTAAATTTCATTGTATCATTCGCTGTAAAAAAAATATAAATAAATAAAAAAAAAATCCCAAACAAATAAAACAAAACAAAATCACAGTAGATTTCTATGTGTGTACTTTGAAATTTTCCAGGCTATTAAACATGACTTAAAATAGTATTGTAATTTATAAATTCAAATTATATTCAACAAAAACCATCAAAACCCAACAAAATAAACAAAGAGAATAAACACATAAAGAAATAAACAACACAATGGAAAGAGTTAAATCAAAACAAAAGGGGATTGACTCCAACACTTAGATCTCAAAACTAAAATTAAACTTCCCATGATTTTCATAATTGAGGAAAAGTGTTTTCTAAACTCTAAAATACAAATATTGCAGCTCAGATATGCTTAGTTCTTTAAGTAAAAATGCAAGCTGAGCACACTGCTTGGGATGAAGACAACTGCTAGTGAATTCCACTCATAAATACTATGAAATAATATCTGAAGTTATTCTTACAATTATTCTAATTATTAAAATTAGTCTTAATTCCTTATAAGATGCAGATTTTTTGAAGTGATTTTTTTTAATTCATCTGTTTGCAGCCCAAAGATTTTTTGTGACGTATAATTCACATTATCCATTGACACAATAAAGTATTTAAATTCTTCAAAAAATATGTGTTTATTGTGCTGTCAAAGAATTATTCACTTCCTGCTCATGAATGTCTGAAGACTCAAGGTTCTGTCTGAAAAGTATTAATTTTCAATAAAAATTCCTATTTGTCAAAAATTATGGTTGCTAGAAATTCCCCATGTGCTTGAAGGTAGTAATTTATATTGCAAAAAGACCATGGTTCCTCTCTTGAGAAAAAGTAACCCATAGCAGCCAAAATAGACACCATCATTGTCATGATCTTTTAAAAATCCAGAAGAGAGAAATAAAAAATGAAAATGTTGTTGCATTTTAAAGTGTTTGGTCAAGTAAAAAAGCAATGAGAAGTTTCTGTCTTCACAGAATTAGTCATGTAATCTGCTTGCTAGATAAAAGGTTTAATATCTGTTTATTATAATGATTACTATTGTTGTTAGATAGGATGCTACAAGTCATTGTGATGTACTAATGAAGGTATTAATTTATCAGAAGACAGAAGACTTACAGGTGGAATTGATACATCTCTCATCTAGATCGATCTGCTAGCTGACTTTTCTGTTTTTCAGAAATGCTTTGATTTGACACTACATTATTTTTTAAGCAATAAAAGCACAATATGATTGCCACAAACTTGATGAAACACTAAAAAACACAAAATGAGTACTATACCAGAAAAATGAGTGATACTGTGCTGGAAGCAAATTGCTAATGGAATTGGTAAGTACCCATGTGATACTGCCATCATTCACCTTGCCACAAAAAATAGAATATTCTCAAAACTGTTACAGAAAATAAATAAAATAATAATAAAAAGAACCCAAAACAGAGAAGGTGAGGGCCCCACGTTTAAAAAAAAACAAGGAAGAGAATTCAGTGCCTGAAACAAAATTAACTATAAAGAATATGTTGTATTGGAATTAAATAGATATTAAATATTTCTTATACTGTATTTTGTAAACATCTTTATCTCATGATAAATTTTTATGTACTAGCCTAGCCCAAATTTATTTTCAAAAACAGTAAAAATCAAATTTCATAATGCATTTTATTTAAATTGTTATGAATAATGTAGGTGTGGGGATTTTTAAATGTTTTGTAGATCTCAATACAAGCATGAAATATTAACACTCAAGGCTGAGGTATCAAACTCAGTGCTTCCTAATACCATATCCCATAATATGATTTCATGTGAAACAAGCAGCCACATTAAGGGCAGCCAAACAGCTCACTCATATCCAAACCTCTGTACCCACACATGGTGAGGGGCATTTTTGTCTAGCACTTCTAGCAGAATTTATTATCTGTATTGCATAATTTGTATATCCCCTTTAACATTACAGAAGTCTTCTGTGAGTCCCTATGCATCCCTTTCATCTTCTCCTTATTAAAAACAGCTGATTGTTGGTTTTGGAAAGAAAACACAAGTCAGCAATGAAGTTTAGGATAGGATCAGCTCTCAAAGTGTACAACAACCAGTTATTTTTGTCATCAGCCTGGAGGTCACATTTCAGACTAGTAGTAAGTAGTTCTGAAGAGGCACCTCTGGAAGAGTGCTACGTCTGGGGCAGGGAAAAGCTGAGAATACTCCAAAGTTGTGGCTCCACTTAAGCCAGCCCCCTTCATGCATTCAGACTCCTGAAAAGTGATTGTTGTGATCAAGTGTTTAATCCTAGTGCAATGTGCCTTTTCAGAACAAGGTTTTGAGCTTCAGAGGGAAAGCTGAACAGTAAATGCTACTCAAGCTACATAGTATTTTGAAGATTAAAATATCTACCAGTTTACTGCAAGATCAGCTAGTCATGTCCTGCCTTGATACCTCCCAACAAGAAAAGTTAAAGTGTCTTGCAGTGGAGTGGCCACACATTGAAATACACATTAACAGGACTTTCCATCTCCATAAATTTTTCTAGAATATTTCCAGGAAATTGTTAGGCTAAATTTGATCTCTCATGATCTAACTTCTATAACTTTGCCAGGAGCGAGGGTGGTCTCCAACAATACTTATTAGGGTTCCTCAGATATTAGGGCTCTCGTGGCAAAATAAAAGTAGAGTGGTGCAACGACCATGGCTTGCAACATAAAATACTTTAATAATAGTGAAAACTAATGTGGGACAAGGCCCAAAAATCCAAACACTAACTAGGGTAGTAGTCGGTGTTCGAAGACAAAGATGGAGGGAGGTCCAGGGTATAAATTGGGGCAGGAAAGAGGTGGAGTCAAGGTTAGGATCCAATGGTCATAGGGGAAAGTGGTGCAGAGGTGAGGTAAGGGAAGGTAGGGTCCAATGGGGTAGGCTGGGTGGGACACTGCATCAATTGAGGGCCAATGGGAATACAAGGAAGGGAGAACATTCTAGGGGCTGGGAGTGGGAATGATGACTGGGAAATGAGGGCTGGGAATATTAATGAGGGCAATCCCTCATTAACATGGGCAATCCCATAACTCCTTGG
>WBND01000573.1:380737-398045 GCA_013398595.1 Tychaedon coryphoeus | reverse complement strand
CTGAACATTCTTAAGTACCAATTCTGGACATACTCAAGTCTGAGCCAAGAAGTTTGTTGAACCTTTAGCAGGGAAGAGAAGCTTTCAAACAGGAAAAAGGGTTTAGGGGGACAAGAAAGGGATTTTTGTATCTCCTTTGTTCAATTCAACTTGACCATCAAGCAGTTGTTTCCAGAAAACGCTGCATTTCATCTTGTGATCTCATAAGGAGTCAGTTGCCCCTAACAAAACTACATCCTTGCACCCCAGCTCTGCCCCACAGTATGCAATTACAGTATTTCTATAAACTTTGTGACCCAGCTTCATTCTTTTCCTTCTTATAAGTGAGAAACAACATCATCTGCCTGTGGGATGGTAATTCTGAAGTCACATCTTAGCTTGTTTATAATTTCACTTCACTCTTGCTTTCATGTATTAATAACAGGGAATTATTAAGCAACAAAGTGGAAAATATTCCAGAATTTTTTCAGACCTGAAACCTCAACTGGACAAGTGGGAGAAAGAGGAAGACTTTGTAGAATACCAATCATAATCTCTGTCAAACACTGTTTAGCAACATTGGCACATCATCATTGTTATTTGTGCATATGCATTTTATAGCTATTAGATATGTCTTTTTTTTTTTTATTGTAAGGATCAAGGACAGGGTTTCACAATACTAAACTTCATATGTAAATATATATTATCATATTTCCACATGTGAGGATGTCTCAGAAGTGTTTTGTTGTCAAAATCAATGATTCAGCACACAGAGAACTATGATATTTCCTTTTCCCATCAGATTTCTGTCTACTACAAACACATTTCTTCATGGCAAAAGTCTGTATAATCCTACAATATTGAATTTGCAGCAGTTATATATTTATACAATTTGAACATTGGTGGCTAAAACAGAATAAAAAATAATATTATCACATCTTGTATCATTATTCCTCCTTTGTGAAATGCTAATTTCTGAAGATATTTAGATGAAGTTTTACCCTATCTTGTGAAAAAAGAATTTTCAGAAGAAAAATTTTCCTTCTGAAAATTGCATGTAGAATTATACCTGAAATTTTCAGAAGGATGTAGCAATCCAACTTTAAAAAAAGCAGTGTGATATGGTCTGCAAGTCCCATTAATCTACTGCTACTGATGTTTTATATCATCTCTTCAAAACAAAAGAGATATCATTTTTTTGGTTTCAACTGATTCATGATGTGTATGAGAACACTCATATATATCATACAGCTTTCTAAGAAATGGTCTATGAACTACCTAAGGCATGAGCATCTAGCAAAAATTGCCATTTCATATCAACTCTTTTATACCACAAGGTTATTTGCATGTACTGAACGAAACATTTTAGGATACTGACAATAAATAAAATAGAAAAAAATTACAGCTCTTCAATTAAAGATTTCTTCCTAATTTCTGAGGCATTATTCTATGTGTGTCAGTTATTTTGATGTTGGTTCCTTGCTTCTGTGATCTGCATTACCAGCAGTAGACTGATCTATTTTACAATTAGAAACAAGGACTGGGAAGAAAGGGTTACAATGGAGCCTCTCAGATAATGAAATCTAGTCCATTTCATTAGAGATAACCAACAAACAAGAATTTTGTTAAGAATGTTCTCCAGAATGTGCAGGATAGATGCTCCCACCTTCTTGCTGCATAAAAATACTCTGTACCCTGGAGGCAGATGAAAGTCCTACAGTAAAGCATCTGAAACCACACTAAGACAGAGGAAGAGAGCAGAAGTCTTATAAGCCTCAGTTATCCTATCCCAGAATGTAATCTGTTCATAAAATCTCCAAGGCAATTTTAGGATACTACAAAATCTGTGCTACAGAAGAGGGTGGAGTAGCACCCAAGCAGCAATCTGATTTGGGGATTAAAAACTTTATCTCAGAACGGCAATCCAATGAAGATAGAAAGAGTAATCAGATCAGACCTATACCTAATGTTATTAGGCGTGACTGATAACCAGTGTCTGGAGAAGAAGGAAAATAAAAACATGCAAAAATTAGGAACAAAATTATTCTTAGGATGGAAGAACTCCAGAACTCCTTTTCTTCCTGATTAATACTGACAATCCCATGATAGATACTTTGAGATTTAGGATTAGTGTACAATTGAAAAGATATAGTGTCTTTTTCAAACCATACAGATATTAAAATCACTGGATATCTGAAAATTCAAAGAAGAAACTCTTAGTTTGTTCCCCCATTTATTGAAATATGACTTCAGGAACACCTTCCATAAGTTTATCAGGAGTGCTCCTGCCATAATTTTGTGACCATATCTATCTGTTTCTTTCAGACTGCTTTCATAGTTAACAATTTCCTTCTAAATTCTGCAACTTACTCTTCCAAAAATAGAAGAAATTTTAATAATTACAGCTGCTGAAATTTTAGAGAATACTGTAACTCTTATCAAGCTCAAAGTATAAAAGACCTTGATTCCTTATCCAACCTTTTTTGCTTTTATATGTCACAGAGACATAGGAACCCACAAAAAATTTGAAGACTGCTGCCAGTCAAGGAAATGAATGCTGTGTTTTAGATGGTGCGTGTAGAGCCTCTTTCAGGACTACTGGACACAATGGATGTGGTGGATTTAGAGGCCAGACATTTTTTAAAATTTAATTTTATTTTTTGCTTCAGTAAAAGGAAGGTTTATTTCGAAGCCACTAATATTAATAACAAGAAACTAACAGGTAATTAACTTCCTTAATTTAAATTAAATATATATTTGTCCCTCAGCTTCCTTTACATGTGACTTTACATGTACAAAACAGCAGCATACAATCAAGGAGAAGCACCTGAAGCCTGGAATATTTGATGATGCAGGTAATGATGACAATTAAAAGTAAAGACACAGCTGTCACTTGAAGAATGGCTCGAATTTTTGAGACTTCTGTTATGTAGTTCATGTAGCCTCACAAACTTACCATATGGTTACCTCTTGGGGCATGTCTACACTAATTGGTTTATCTAAAACTGAGATGCATTGAAGCAAAAGCTGCAGTGTAACTGCTCTGATGCAATTGCATCTGAGATAACTGCCAAAGCATGCTACTTCTCAAATTATTACTTCTACATGAGGGAAATCTATCTCAAAGCATGTGCTCAACCAGGGTGCATACATTTGTTATGTTTTTTGAGCTGCTGCCTAGTCCTGTGCACTGTGTGATTTTTGCTGCAGAAAAGAAAGAATGCTCCAATTACACTTTAATAGGAATCATATTACCATTCTTATTCATGCCATAGGCCTAAAAATTCATAAGTGAGAAGACTTCTTTACAGGGTTCTTACAGGAGTGGGTAGGACAGACGAGGAATACAAAAAAGTTTTCAGGAAATGTGTTTTTTAGAACATGGAGAAGAGGGAGTAAGGATTTCTTCATTTAGAATTCTCCACCATGTGTGCTGCAGCACACTTAGTATCTGATTAACAGATAGATTTGAGTAATGAGCAAACCAGCAGCTGTGGGGTGACACTGCAGTGTACCCTCAGGAGATGGTTATCTAGCAGGCAGCTAGGCAGTGGCCAGAATTAGTGCTCAATACAATAACTGTTAGAGGAAAACTGAAGACTTAGCTGAAATCTGGGAGACAGAGACTGAGCAATGTGACTATCCAGGGGGTAGCTTGCCTGTATGTGGCATCTCCTGAGGGCATATTGTCTTCTATGCTTTTTACTCCACTGAAGAGTGAATATTTTGTCTATGGGAAGGTACATTAGCATGTTGTCCCTGTCTTCATGACTTTTAAAATTTAGATAATAGCATAACAACAAATTTTTCAGGGAGGACAGTAGATCTTCAGAATTTTTGTCAGCATCACTGAGGGACCTTATGTAGGTTTAGAGAGATCTCAAGTCTATGTGAAGGGCTGTTATGCATTTCACATGAAACATTATTGAATCATGGGAGAAATCATAGACTTCCTGTCAGGAAAAGAGTCTCTTTGCCTTTCAATAAAAAAAAATTACATAAAAACCCAAGCCAAGACCTAAAATCAACAAATGTAAATAAACCAAGCTGTAATTATTAATATTTTTCCAAATAAGATGCTAACACAAAAAGTATGTCCTCTTAGAGATTTTAGAAGAGTGATAAACTTTTTTCTAGGTGTGGGTGGGTTCCATGTTTATTCTAAGGAGGAAACACGGTACCTTATCCAGTTAGATTTCTGTAAGAAAAAAAACTGAATTGGAAAGGTCAGAAGCTGGAGTTAAGGAATCACTTTCCTAAAAAAGCTGAGGATTAAAGCAGTAGTGAAACATACAGGCATTCTGTGTTTTCTGACATGAGTTAGAGGGCTCAAACGTGTATGTTTCCCATTGTAGACTATTTTCTTTGGCAGGTAGGACTCTGGAGATCAAAGCCTGATTCCATAATGTTGGACTCACATGAGTAGTATAGGAAGAACTGAAGTAAGAAAAGACAGATGATGAATAAAAATGTTGAACATACATTTCATAATCCTGTTCATAAACTTTGTGTTTTTATCCTGATCAATCCACATCTGCCAGTTAGGATGTGTCTAATTAAAATTAGGTCCTATTCTGTCAGATGCAGGGTAAGATTGAATTCCAATCTTAATGTTGGAATGTATGTCCTTGTCTCACAAATTGAAAAGGTAAAGATATCTCCACAGGGTTATTTTGACAGGGTCACAAGCATCAGTTTGGAAGCTAGTGAAAGAGAGTTTCAGCTTATCATTTAAGAATGTTTGGTAACATTTGCTAAATTTGGAATTCCATTTTTCATTCTTCTTATTCTGTATTACAGATTTTTCAATGATATGGCCATAATTTCATAATGAGATAGAGACATATATGAAGGGCAGCAATAAGCTCAATATGCTTTCTGTGCTTTTGGTTTCCCTGCCTGTTTATTCTGTAGATAATGCTTATATTCCTTTCATTGAAAGACTGTAAAAAATATTGTTAAGGGATTATGAATAATGACCTTGAATATTTATTGTTTTGTTAAATTTATACCTTTGTTGATTTTGAAAGATCCAATATTTTAGTGGGAAATCACTAAATTTTCTCTAGCTTTTTGAATTAATAACTATTGCTACCAAATTCAATTACTTACTTTGTTGAACAGTTATGCTAAAGAGTCTGTTATACTACGGTTTCACATCCAAAGAAATACTCTACGCTCAAACTTGAGTGTTTTTACCTGTGTCTGCCTTGTTTATATCTTCAGACTGGTAAGACTAAAATAACAATACTGAATTTTGAATTCAACAAATGAAATGAGGAAGCTCACTACAAGGGTTGTAAAAGGACAGCAATGTCTTCAGACATGTTCTAGATGTATCCTCATGGTTGGTGATAACTGATCTGATAACTGATAACTTTACTCAGGTATAAAGCGTTGCAAGTATGATGTTAGAATTCAAGAGTGACCGAATTCAGTCTCAGATTGAAAAACATCTTTGGGGAAAAGTTCTGTTATATGCAATTTATTACCGTGTAATCTGTTTTTGAAGAGGGTATTTTGCTGTCTTCTATCTAAAGGGCATGATATCTGAAGACTTAGCCTGGCCTGTTTTGAAAGTAATAATTTAAAACTAGTTTTTTCTGTTGAATTGAGAAGCTTAGTATCATAAAGTATGCAGAGTTGGAAGGGAACTCTCGGAGTATCATGGAGTGCAGCTTCTGTATTGTCTTACCCACTCTTCTTTGATCCAATGCAAGTGATAGGGTTCAGATGTGCAATCTAATTGGGAATCAGGAGCAGTTTGCATCTTTTGAAAAAATTAATCAGCTCTTTATAAAATTTTCCTGGAAAATTTGGACTAGAGATGAAAATATAGAATAGAATAGAATAGAATAGAATAGAATAGAATAGAATAGAACAGAAAAGAATAGAATAGAATAGAATAGAATAGAATAGAATAGAATAGAATAGAATAGAATAGAATAGAATAGAATAGAATAGAATAGAATAGAATAGAATAGACCCTTCCAGTTGGAAAGGACTTTCAGATTTTAAAAATGTTGAGGCATATTATCAAGAGTATTGACCAAATGACTCTTAATCACTGACTTTGGGAATCACTGAGTTTGGGAATTTGACTGACCACTTCTAGGAAAAGCCTGTTCACTTCAAACTGGGGCAGCACCAATGACGAATACAGCAGCTCAATCACCCCTTTTGACCAGCTGGTCATGCTGTATTTGATACACTCCAGGATGCAGTTTACCCTCTGGGCTGCCAAGGCACAATGCTGACTCTATTGAGCCTGCTGCCCTGGATCCAGCACTGTCAGATCTCTCTCTTCAGGGCTGCTCCCCAGTCAATATCCCAGTTTATACCCGTGTCCAGTGTTACCTTCTCATAAGTTCAGAATCCACCACCCTGAAAATATCATGGAATTAATTTCCATTAATCATCGTCCAGTGCTTCAAATTATCTAGACCCTTCTTCAAGTCCTCTTGTCCCTCAAGAGGGACAGGAGCACCTCCCAGTGTATTATCAGCAAATTTTTTAATGGTGCCTTCAACACCTAAGCCTTGCTGTTCAGTCAGTTCTTCACTGAGTGCACCATGTACCAGCTCATCCTGTAGATGGATAACTGACTAGAAGAATGCTGCCAAGGTCAGTATTAAAAAGCCTCACTAAAATCCAGAAAAACTATACACGCTGCTATGTCCATGTGTGACCTTATTAAACAATATCAAGTTTAGGTACAATTTTTTCTAGACCACATCTTTCTAGTACTTAAAGAAACCCTTGTTATTTGGCACAACACTGATCAGTCTTGACCCTGAGATTGGCCTTTCATGTCTTCTCCCTGCATGAATGAATCACAACTCCTCTGAACTCTTCCTGGGAAGCCTTGCTTTTCTTCCCTTGCTTCCCGAGATCACACAGTTTCTTCTTTCCCTTCAGCTTCAAGAAGACTTTCCCGGCCTGCCAAGCTGGTCTTGAGCTCTGCTTGTTTGACTCATGACACAAGGAAATTGACTGCTCCCGTGCTTCTAAAAGGGGCTTTTAAAGACCAGCATTTGTGGACTCCTGGGACCTCAAAAGCATACTCCCAGGATACTCTGTTAAAAAGCTTCCTGAATTGCAACAGCTTAAAATCTACTCTACTGAAGTTCAGAGTAGCAGCTCTGGAAGTGAGTGGAAATTTCCTATTTTGGCAGACAGAATTAATCCTTTGGGCAAAATTGACCATATAAGAATAGAGAGGTACTAAGCAAAATCAGTGAGAATGTCTGCAATTGTGTGTCAGATATTTTAAAAATAAGTGATCACATACTTTTTAAAAAGTGATCACATACTTTTGTCTGGAAATACAATGACTATAAAACAAACTGGCCACACTCCCAGTCAGCACTTTGTCTTCTTAGGATTTGATAGTGTCTTGCATTTCATAGTTGTGACATACTTATCTTACTTTTACTATGTATTTTTTATTATTTATCCATACCGCCTTGTGCAAAAGGCTGATACATATGATAGGTAACTGAAAATAGATACCCTGCTCAGAAGTCATAGGAGACAAATTAAAGTTCTGCAAAGACCAAGAAGTAAAGGATTTTATGGAGCAGAATTTTTCATGGGAACATACAACACCAGCAGGAAAGAACTGTCACTACACACATTTCTTCTGACCAAGGATGGCTTTTTTTTTGCTTGTGTGTATATTACATCAATTGAATTGAAAACAGTAAAGTTTAAAATCTGAATGTTACAATTCATTGGACATGTATGACAGGGATTAACACCACTTTAGTTGTGGGATCTCACTTACATGAAACTACCACTATGATAATATGTCCCAAAATTCCTGCTCACTAAGAAAATAAAAGAAAAATAATTGTGGCAAGATAAAAATAAGCTATCTATTTTCAGCTAAGAGGATCTAAAACCTTTTTGCATGAACAGGGTCAGATAAACTATGTTTAAAATAATATCTATTGAGAAAATTCTTATTAAGGTACGTAAAATATTATTTTATGCAAGAAAATTCTTCAAAATTAATATCAAATAGAAATTCAATTACTACTAAAGAAAACCAACTGAACAAGAACATTATTGTTCTAATTTTAGTTGGATCATATCTCTCACCTTAAGATTTGTGTTGCTGTTTTCTTAAATGCAATGGCATTAAATTGAAAAATGGTGTACAGATTAGAATAAGAGTTCATCTTTCTTTAAATATACGCTGCAGGGTTTTGTTCCACCCCATGAAGCCTACCAAAAACTCAGTGAGCAGTAACATTTAACCTTTAAAATAAATTATCATTGAATTACATTAATATTAAAAAATGCCTTTTATGTGCAAGCAAGGTACTTGGAATTCAAATTTTAAAATGCACTGGAAGCACAAAAGAAAATCAAGAAATAATCTATAACCATACTTGCTTTGCAAATTAAGTAAAATGACAAAAACCCTGGCAGTATTGAACGTATGATATTTTTTCTCCATTTAAAAATATGCTGATAAACCATACCTAATAACATTAGAATACAAATGTTATGAGTTTCAATGCAGATTTTTTAAAATATAGACTTGTTTAAAAAAATTGTTGTCAGTAAAGCATATCCTTAGATTAAATTTTAGAGACTTCACTTTCTTCTTTGTTTTCACTTGAATAGCCTGCACTTTGGTTAAAATGTTCTTCCCCCACTGAAGTCAACGTGAGCTTTTGGAAAGCAACAGGAGATCCTACCCTACAGCTCTGTAATGAGTTCAGTGCAGCTGAAACTCTGCATCTCCCTGAGTCTCAGTCAGGTCAGTGGCACTTCAGGTCAATGCAATGGACCACTAGTACAAAGGATATTTCAAGATAATTCCCAAAACATCATTCCTGCAGAGAAACTCAGGTATACTTAACTTTAATGCTGACTTCAACAAGGAATATTTATAAGCTTGCATGACTTTGCTTGAGTTCAGGTGAAAAAATAGAGCATCCATAAGAAACTCTACTTTTGCAATATATAATCTAAAGATAAATATTTTTTTGAAGTAAGGAAATGCATATTCAATGTCTCTCTAGTATTTTACTACATATTTAGGCCAACCACACAGGACATACAAACACATATTTAGTTAAAATTTAATTAAGATAAAAATTATTTACAAGAATATAAAATATTGAATTCCTGATTCTGATGTCTCACGCTACCATTCCCACAAGAAAAAGAATAAAGAAAATCTAACCAAAATAAACAAACCTCCAATTCACCTGATACATCAAAATGCTTAGTTTTGGATTAAGATGAAAAGGTAAAAATTGTACTCACTGCTGTGTTATGTTTCAGTTAACTTAAAAGTACAATTGTTTCACATTAAACTGTCATTTCTGTAAAACCTGAGCATATAAAAGATTAATGTGTTACAGAACTGTAGTATGAAATATAACCATATTTGTAACATGTCTTTCATGTTTTATATTAGTGCATTTAACACCTTGGCCTAGTCATAACTGCTTTTGTATGAAATGTCATCATATACGTTCTAGTATAATGAGTGCATCTGCCCAAACATGATGAGGTAATATGACTAATGATGCTGAGCATAGCACTTATTTTTGGCTTCCTAGTGAGATGTATAATTTAAAATTTTCATCTCTATCAGCTCCCTCTACAGTCAGCAGAGATATTGTCAGCTCCAGATGGTGATACATCATGTCTGCTGTCACTCTCTGGCTGCACTCATCTTCTGAAGCTGCTTGGTGGGGAGCTCTTCTCTCATCTCTGAGTGGCAGCTTCTTCTGGAAAAGAGAGTGACTGTAGGTCTATCTTGTATTTGATACATCAAACAATAAGCAAAACAATTTATAAAAGATGGATCATTTTGTCAATATTATTTTTAATTTACTAAGTTGTTTATTTGTTTGTGTATTTGTTTTCTTGTAACAGCTGATTTGACCACAAAGATACATATGTACAGATTTGGTTCAGGTCTACCAGGAAAGTTAGGGTTGTGGTTTTTCTTGTTTGGTTGTTTTTTGGGGGGTTTACTGTTTGTTTGTTTTTTGTTTTTATGGTTTTGTTTTGTTTTTTGTTTGATTATTTTTTAATTTTTCTTTCAGTATTGTCATTGGTCTGCTGGCTTCTATGCTTAAAAGAAAAAAAAAGTTATTGTGATCAGCTTTGCTTTTCAGACTGAGTTTTACATGAGAAATTTCACTGTAAGCCAAAACCAACACCTACTCATTGAAATGTACAGGTGTCAGGAATGTCAATAAGACTGTTTTGTCAAGTTTTGAGTTTTGTTAAGACAGTAATTTCAATAAATCTAACATCTCTGGGACTATCAATATACACCTTTGCAGACCTGAAGGCATCTACTAAGAACAATTTAGTTCTGGAGCACTGTTTTTGGATGTTTGAGCATGGCACCTATAACTATCTCGTCTAAAGAAATCCATGCAATGTGCATCAGTAAGCTATCCTTTCTTGTCATGGTATGAAAGCATGGCCCTTGCAACTTTATTTACACAAGTCTGATCTTGGAATGGGAAAAAAACCTGTCACACAGAAGGAGCACCAGGTTAAAAGACAATGTTTTAAAAGGCAAAATCACTTATCTTCAGTGAGACTGTGGTTTGTATTCAACAACTGATTGTAAATTTGATAGATTTTTATAATCATGCTATTAAAAAACTGTAGAGCTAGAATATAACCAAACCCTGATATAATATACCTTTATATATTAGATATAGAAATTCCTGTAGAAAAATTTAAACTTCAGAAAAATTTAAGTATTTTTTAAAATGGTATAATGAGTGAAATTCATGCCTTCAGAAATGGGTTTATTTTAGGATATAGGTAAAAGAAAGTAGATTTTAAACATATATAAGCATATACATGCAGTAATTTTCATAAAAGAGTGATTCAAACTTAAACCAGTTGATAATTTTGTCCTCTAGGCTCATCATACATTGACACTTATGCAAATAAAACTTCATTCATGTGTTTGGATTTACTCCCAATTTATATTTCTGCTAGTGAAAAGAGAATCAGACTCATTGATTTTGTGACAAATTGCTACTGTTAAGAATTTTTTAAAGGTGTCCTCCTTTTAAATGAATGTAAGGGTTGATTGCTTTCATACTGCATACTTACTGCTTCCTTCTGTCCTTGACCTTTATCTGAGACAAAATTTCAGGATGACTTGGCAAGAAAAACTAAAGCTTTTTTCAGAAAAACTTGAACCTGGTATTCTGCAATTTTCTTTTGTTTTGTTTTTCTTTTGTTTATATTTATATTTTATATTTCACAGGGAAAAAAATAAAAGAACAATAAAACAAAGGTGAGTAGATTAGTGATATTATATTTTACATGTATATATGTATGTTAAATCTGCTTCAATACATGTACACATAAAAATGACAAAAATGGAAAAATGGGAAGTATTTAATCTACTCAGTAAAACTTGTGTTATTTGATGCATCAATTTTCCCTGAGGATTATAAACCTGTCATCACACTGGTTTTTGAAAAAAACAAAAAGATAAAAAGCCTTTTCTCTTGTCTGATTTGCACAATTACATTGGATATTTTAACAGTATAAACAAGGAAAGATGGTTTTTAAAGTCCAGTAGTGTTTCTATAGCTGTATATTTTGAAATTTGTAATCTCATTCATGGCATTGAGGCAGAGTGTTATGGCAACCTGGAATTTGTCAGGAGAGTCACAAGGAGAATCAGAAAGTGTACAGTGCCCATGCAATGCAAAATCTCTTACTGGAAGGAAAAATTAAGGACTCAAGTTTCAGGCTTGTCTGCCCATGGCAATATGCAAGTCACCAACCACTCATCTGCAAGTCTGTCCATCTCTCTCCAAGATTTCTGATCACCTAACTCCCCTGTACTTAGGCTAAACTATTTGTTCCTCTGTTCAATTAGCTTCAACGTTTAGGAATAAATTGTCACTAATTTTACAGTCTTGTTTTTTAAAACTTGCCACTAAAAGTCAGGAGAAAATGTTCCTTAGAATTCCTGTACATTTTCCCAACATATTTTCCCTCCTTCTTCTCAATGTATTTAAAAGTAATATTTTTCTACCTTTGTCCAAGCCACCATGAATCTTTGTGCATTTAAATACACAATACATTGTTGCTTTTTAAAGAATTGCCAATGGGCTTGATTTCTTTTTGCAAGAACATAGCTTTGTGTTGTAAATACACTATGAACTTTCATCATGAATGAATGTGTAAACTAGTTAAAGGTTAATCACTTTACTCAAGAAATATATCAAGTCTTTTAAGTAAAATTACTCCATAGAGAATTACCAAGGAACATTTGAAATACATAATTTTTAGTGGAAAAAAGTGTAGTTATATCAGATTGGTCAAGCGTGGTTTCCCGTTGAGGAATCCATCTTGACTGCTCCTGATGACTTTATTTTCTACTGCATGTGTTGTGATAACCTCCAGAATGACCTGTTCCATCAAGTTTCCAGGGGTGGAGGGGAGGCTGACTGGCCAGTAGCTTCTTGGGTCCTCCTAGTTTATATACATTGGTGACCAGAACACATTAATGGAGTTCCTACCCTAGAAATTTACTGTTACAGTCTGATTTCTCTTTCAATCTTCACTGAAAATGCTTGTAATGACCAAATCCTAAAGTCTTTCTGCAGCCATCATCTCTAAACAATATTCCATGCAAATGTATTCTTAATGCTTCTACTAAATTTCTGAGGCTAAGTCTGGAAAGTCAAAACCAATATGTTATATTCATTTTCCTGTTTACATTTTGTGAAGATCTTTTAGATTTTCAGCTGAAGTAAATAATCTGTTTCAGATATTTTGTACAATGATTCTACATGAAGGTGTCATAATAAATACTCTGCAAGTTAATTAATTACTGCATTTCTTTCACTGTAGCATAAAGAAATCATGTGAAGGAACAAATCATGTGGGTCAATAAAGGCACAAGGGGATAAAAAAAGGTCTGGCCATCTGTAAACAGTGTTCTGGCCAGAATGCTTGTCTAACTGTGTCCTGCACAGTTAGTGCAGTCTGCCCTGTTTCCTAATTAAATTCCATTGCTAACTCATTTCCTGAGACAAGTCTCTGTCCTATGCACTTGAGCACATACGGGGCCTGGAGAGGGACCAGCCTGTTGTGTCCAAGGTGCCAGAGCTGGAGTGAGTGTGGGCACAGGGGTCAGGCTGTGACTGCTAACGGGTGGGGCAGGCAATTCAGAAAAAGGGGATACGGCCTGGGAGCCAGGGAGTGAGAACATCTCTTGGAATGAGGCACCTGGACAACAGGGACCGTAACAGTGCCAGCCCAGCTGCCAGAGAGACAATGGAATCTGGGGATAGATGGAGAGACCTGTTCACATGTGTTTGTAAAGCATAAACTCCCTCACAGCGCTGCAACAGCCTGTCTTTTTTTAGACATGATCCTTTAAATGCTGTACATTTCTCTTGACAATTGTGGAGAGAGATAATCTCCTGTCAAGATAAACCACAAGAACATGTTTCCATATTCCCTTGGGCAAATTGTCTGACTTAAATTTGGAGGACCACATCGAGTAAACTCCCTAAGGAGGTTTTTTACCACAGCTACTTGTAATGTGGTTAGATTTGGAATACATGAGGTATTAAGGTAGTAAGAGTTTCAGAATACTATATAGTGGAGGGGAAAAAATGTGGTAGCTTTATCTGCTCCAAGGAGAATTTGAAAGGAGAAAAAACATCCTAGAAATGTCAATTAATGATGAGTCCTTCTTTCAGATTCAAAGATTTATCAGACCTTAAGAGAATTGTTGGTATGAATTTGGCTTTCCATATTCCAGATGAATATTTTAATCATCAAGATAGGATCTCAAGCTCTCTAGAGTAAAATTCATGCTTAACAGTCTTATAGACATTCCAGTAGACAGAAGAAACTGAAACAAGAGTTGACTAGTGGCTAGGGAGTACAGATGAATCTTACTCAGAAAGAGAAAAATCCTACACATCATGAAAGCCTTCCTAGTTATTGTTAATCTAATATTTGGAAGAAAGAGTATTGAGTAGTCTCATTATGACATATGTATTGCAGGGAGTGAAAGCTTAATTTTTCTCAAAATTTAATTTTATATTTGAAAATAGCTTCTCACCATTGCTACATAGTACATTCCTACTTCTAAAATATTAATTTTCCACACATTAAGATGTCACAACAATTTGTATTCATTATTATCTCTTATTTATATAAAATGCACTGAATCCTGAGAGTTGACATAGTATGGATATCAGCCATGGCAACATTAAGAAGGCTGTTTTGAGAAGCAAGGCTGAGTGGTTTATAATTTATTTCTTAAAATCTGATGTATTTTTTTCTTCAGCAAAACACTCTTATGTTATGATTTATCTCTATGTAAAGTCCATGAAACACTGAACCTTTGCGAATAGCTTTAGTGGTATTAACAGAGAAAGAAAAGAAGTAAAAATATTTGAGTTGTCTGCTTTCCTGAAGATGTCTATGATGCCAAGACATTTTTGCTTTTTATTTATTTTTCATATAACGATAGCTCGGTAAACTATTATTGTATAGTCATATCGTTTCTTAGCTACCTTTAATATTTTTTTAGACAAACACATTCCTGGAATCCTATGCTATTCCTGCTTTTTCAGTGAACCAATGACATTCACCGTCCCATGTATTAATACATAAACAAGGTGGGGCTAGAAGTAAGGGGGGAGGTGTTAGTAGGGGGCCAAACCAAGAAAGGGAATTACTTCATTAAATGCACTTCTAACTGGAGATTCTTATCAATTACGTTAATTTATTAAACATAAAAATGTCAAAACCCTACATCACATGTGCATTCTGCCATTAATACACCTGGAGGACCTTCAATAAATGATAATCTCTTCTCATTTTAGTCTTGTTTGGCTTCTGATTTTAGGGCAGATACATCTGCTGCAATAAGGAAGTGGTTCAATAAAATGCATCTTGTGTCTCTTCAGTACTAAAGAGCGATATTAGCCAACACTAGGTTTGATTCTCCTCTTCCATTTTATTTCCTTTCTGAATTCCATTTATTCTTTCATCTTATCTAAATAATTTCATTACCCAGAAGAGTTTATAGAGCTCAGTTGAAAATGAGTATTCACAAGGAGAGAGATTTTGAATTCATTGTTAATTGACACAATGCTTAACAAGTCTCAGTTAAAGTGAGAGTTACTTTCTGCAACGAATACTTGATATTTTGAGATGTCTAGCAGTAGAATCTAAGTGTGACTACAGGAAGATTCTTAGCATTCAAGTATTCAGGCTGCAGTCATAACCAGTGGAATAGCATGTGTGCCTGTTTATGTGCACTTAGAATTTTCATCATGTCAAGGAGAAAAAATAATTAATTGCATTATTAGAAAAGAAGTAACCACCTTTCCAGAAATGCTTATATTCAAATTTGTTTCAAGTTTACATCTTTCATTTTATACAATGCATAAGTAGAAGCTCACAGTGATTCAACTCAAGGTAAGAAGGAGGCATTTCCATTACTAGCAAGGTAATGCAAATGCAGGAATTATATAGAATTGAGGACATTGTTTTCTTCAAAATTTTTGATTGACATTATATGCCAACAAAAAATAATGATTATATATATGTGTGTGTATAATGGATAATTTGTTTTTTAAAATGTTGAGATTTTATTCCTGTTTCAGGCTTACAGTTAATTGTCCTATGTACAATGGTTTTAGACACTTTATCCTTATTTCATCTGCAAAGATATACTGATTCCAATAGGAAAGTGTTGAATGAAAATATGACATTAGGTGTCTTCTAACTGAATGCCTCCTGCCACACCATGGAAATTTTTCTGTGATTTCCAAGCTATTTCATCTATACGAAACAGTAATTCTAGAAACTGATTAGCATTGACTCAGGCCACAGTCTTCAAAGAGCCATTGCATCTGAACAAGACTAGATGGAATTCTACTAACTCTAGGTTTTGCTAGTAGATGAGTTAATGCATGATAGTTGTATTTTTGTAGCAAAAGCATATTTTAAGCCCTATACTGGTCCAGAATTTAAGATAAAAATGTTCTGGAAATATCTATAAGTTAACATGGAGCTTATTAAAAAAAAAAATGTCACTGGCAAAAGAAATACCAATTGAATGGCAAAGGCCCATTGCTAAATGCATAAATATCACATTTAAATAGAGTTTTAAAAATTAAGTATTCTGATTCATTCTTCTATTTCAACAATAGGAATTGTAAAGTAAGCCAACTCTTCCAATCAAAATACAAATCTAGGATAGTCTACAAGGTTTCCTTATGACTCTACTTGCTGTTAATTGAACTCCAAAAATTCTTGCTTGTAAGGTCTTCATAGTACATGTCATTATTTATTATTTATGTCAATTTAAATTCCATTTTCTTCAGATATACTTGATACTTTATTCCAAAAATTTGTTCTACTTTGAATTAAAGGCTAATTCTCTTGTCATTCTTAATTTTCTAATTTTTTTTTTTCCTGCTTTGTGTTCTGAAGTAGCGGTCATCCTGTACAAAACAAGCTTATCAGAAGGACCAGGGCATCATTGAGATAGTTTAGCCTTCTGTTGCAGCAAAAACATGGAAGTAAGGGAAGTCTGATTTAGCACAATGTAATTTTTCCTTCAGTTGCTGAGTAAGAAGACAAGCAATACTGTTCATATTTTTCCTGTTCAATTTTAAATTAAACATAGCAAAACTATGTGTAGAAAAAGAAACATCTAAATTGCAGAGCCAAATAGGCAGTTAAATACAAATTTTCCTCTTACTCATACTAATTTCATAATTCTCAGTTTCAAATTTCTAGCTTTGCATTTTTTCCAACATTACTTCAAAATTTAAATTTATATCCCACAACAGAAAGCTGTTTTCCACTGCATTTATTTGTAATTGCAAATAAAATACACAATGGATTGTTTGGGTAGTAAGGGTTTGGTAGCAGGAGGAGGCTAGCAGGGTTGACTTCTGTGGAAGTTGCTGGAAGCTTTCCCCACATCTGTCCAGTAGAGCCAATGTCAGCTGGCTCTGAGACTGATCCATCACTCTCCAAGGTCAACCCATCAGTGTTGGGGTCACATATATGAGAATTAAAAACCCTGTACAAACAAAACTGGTGCAACTACAGATGAGTGTAACAGGGCAGTGAGACTATGGAGAGAAAAAGCTCCTCCAACACGAAAGAGGGGCTCCCAGGGCTGGAGAAGAGTTCCCCCTGTAGCCCATGCTGAAGACCACGGTAAGAAAGCTTGTCCTGCTGCAGACCATGGAGGTCCACAGTGAGCACAGATGCATCTGCAGACCCTGGGGAAGCCCTCACTGGAACAGGTAGAGATGCTTGAAGGAGC
>WBND01000573.1:332249-380457 GCA_013398595.1 Tychaedon coryphoeus | reverse complement strand
CCTGGGAAAGCCCACACTGGAACAGGTAGATATGGTTGAAGAAGTCTGGGACCCTTGGGAAAGCTCACACAGGTACAGATAGATATGGTTGGAGGAGTCTGGGACCCCTGGGAAGCCCACACAGGTACAGATAGATATGGTTGAAGGAGTCTGGGACCCTGGGAAAGCCCACACAGGTACAGATAGATATGGTTGAAGAAGTCTGGGACCCTTGGGAAAGCCCACACAGCTACAGATAGATATGATTGAAGGAGTCTGGGACCCTGGGAAAGCCCCCACTGGAACAGATAGGTATGGTTGAAGGAGTCTGGGTCTCTTGGGAAAGCTCACACAGGTACAGGTAGATATGGTTGAAGGAGTCTGGGACCCCTGGGAAAGCCCACACAGGTACAGATAGATATGGTTGAAGGATTCTGGGACCCCTGGGAAAGCCCAACTGGAAAAGATGTGCTGCCAGGATTTGTGACCCCCTGGGGGCCCTGTGCCAGAGCACAGGTTTGTGAAGTCTTTGAGAAGCACCCATTTGGAGAAATCTATGGAAGACTGTCTCCTGTGGGTGGAATCCCAGCAGTGGAACAGGGGAAGAGAGTGAGGAGGAATGAGAGGCAAAGACAACCCCCACTCCCTGTTCCCCTGGGACAAAGAGGGGAAGAAACAGAGAAAATCAGTGGAGGGACAGGGGAGAAGGTGTTCTGAGATTTGCTTTTGTTTCTCATTTTCCTACTCTGATTTGATTGGTAATGAATTAAATTATTTTCCCTAAGTCAATTCTGTTCAAACAATTCCTAATTGTAGATCTTAAGTATACAAGAAAACCCTTTAAAAATCTTCCTTTAATATTGCTATTTTTTTCATGGAGAACTATTATTCTTCCAAAAACAGTGACCCATTTCAAATTTCAAACTACTAGAACACCCATGGTGTACCAGAGTGACATTTGTGAGAAAAGACCCCAGGATTTACATGTAGCAAAATTTTTTCATCCTTAAAACAAAAGAAAAATCTCTTGAGTTTGGATATTATATAAACACCTAGAATAGATGGAATGAATGATGTTAAGTATTGGGTGTCTTCTCAGATCATAGCATAGCCTAGGGGGCAGGATGCACCACCACAGTCCACCCCATGACCAAAGCAAACTTCTCCAGGCCTTGTATTTGTTTTCCTTAGAGTGAATCTAAATGACAGTATTAAAAAAAACCCCGGATATTTGATTCCACCATGCCTACCTATTAATGTTTTCATGAGAGTGTATATGTGTTCCATATTTGGAGCACTGCAGCTGGAAGATACTTTGAGAAATCTAAATGTGGAGAGGCTGTTGATCTATAAATAAATGGATGGATGGATTACACAAGTGCATTCAAGAGAGAGACAAAATTTCTGTCACAAGATCACATACAGAACCTTGGTTTGAGAGATTATCACTCTCCCAAGGCTACCCTGAGAAAGTAGGAAAGACCAAACTTTGTTAAAGACATGAACATGCACTCCAAAAACATAAGCCTGAAAAATAATTTCCAAAACTGCTTTTTGGAAATATTCCAAGGATTAATCGACTTAAATATGGTGGTTCTTAGAGATAAGACATTAATTAAAAAAAAAACCAAAAACATTCCCCAGGCAATTTTGGGAAATTTAGTACCTAGAGAAAATATTGTATTTTAAAATTATAATATTTCAAATATATTTTAGTATAAAATCAAATTAGTGGTCCTCCATAGTGGTCTTAGAATTTATTTAATTAATAGTTTTGGATCAGAGCTGTGTCTGGTCTCTGTAGCAGACATGAAGCAGCAGTGGTCAAGGGTTGCTCAACTTCTCTCACATCTCAGAACATGCTCCTCAGCTTTGTCATACATACTCTGTTCTCACATCTGACATCCTCATACCTAACTTAGCTCTCGATGAGGGCAGTCCTTCATTATCCCTCCCTGGATACTGCAGAGGTACCATTCAAATTCGGTACATGAAGAAGGACAACAATCAATTACAGAACAGAAAAGGGGTAGCTGAAAAAACATGGAGTCCCATTTGTTGGCTTTATGACAACACAGCTTTGTTGTATCTTTGTGTGCTTCCAGTACGTAGGAAAAAAAAGGTAAAGAGAGTAAATAAGTGTTCCTTCTCTCCCTGCTTCCTCCAAACAAATGAAAAACTAGGTAAATAAAATTATTCCCTAGGGTACCGTAAACAACTTAGAGCTTTGGCCATGATGGAGCAGTTTGTGTAAAAACAGTGTAAGGTTAATCATGAATGTTTAAACAATTTGCAAAAATAACCTGTTTAATTTCTTTTAATATCGACAGAAAAGCACGTGTGTACCTGCAAAGCCACAATATTTGCATAAAACCCCTAAAACTGCAGACAACCAGTCCTTTCATGTATTACAGGATAAAATTATTTAATAAAATGTCTTTCAGCTTTTCAAAAATATGATTAATTGTAAAATACAACTAGTATTACAGTTTTTCTACATAGTGCTTATATAGCCCTGGAAGACCTTTAGTTACAAATGTCATGTAAATGATGCTATACCAACTATTATTGTTTTGGATGTTAGTCATTATTAAACTTGTACTGTAGTGTTTGAGTTAATTTAATGTATTTCCTTTTGTGTATTTTTTAACTAATTCAAGAGAACACAGTTCTCCCATTTGAGAAACAGTCGATAGCTTGCTACATTACAGGAATAAAAATGAGTATAAATAAGCTGATAAAAATGAACTTGCATTGTTAAGTTTCACCTAGCAAGATGACCTAGCACTACAAGAGAAATAATGCATGACTTGGATTACATTTATTACTGTAAAATGTATTAGTGCCTCAGACACTTTCAGATGTTATGAGACACGGAGAATGTATCGTTATATAAATACATGTGCACATATCAGCAAGATATCCAGAACTTGCAATAAAAAGATAGAAATTTCCCTTCTTACTAAAAGAGTTGAAATCCTTGACTGAATTATAAGCTATGCATACACTAACTGGAGGTTAAAATGTTTCAAGCCAAGTTTAATGTGTATTAAGCCAGGAGACTGATTTTCCTAACAAATGAAATTTGATCACCTGTTAAACACATTTTACGTAGTTTTTGAGATATTGTCTCAAACTTCAATATGAGACTCATTGAGGGAAAAAAAAAGATAGCTAGAATAAAACCTGTGGAACATGCATATATTCTCAATATTTTTTTATCATAAGCTTTGTTAGCAAAAAAAGAGGTCTCTGGTTTCACATTCAGGATAGGTAGGAACAACACCCAGGCACCTCCCCTAATGGTAGGGGAGTTTTGCACTGTCTTTTGCAACAGATTCTGGATCTGTTGCAACACTTGGATCATGTGCAATCCCCTGGTGGAAGGCCTTAGGAAAGAGCTTGAGGGCATTTTAGGGTATGTTCATGTTTTTTGACTCCTTCTAAGACATCAGAGCTGCCTCACATCAGCAATTGAGTCAGTTGTGTCCCATCAAAACTGGGAGGAGGAATTTTAGATCTAAGCACTTGTGTAGGGAGGACAATCACCATGATAAAAAGTGCCATCCCCCTTTCCAAGATTTGTCTCTGGTCAGGGTCAAAGATGGCCCCTTTTATCTGTGGGAATTGCCACCACACACCCAAAACCTTACCTCTGACTCCCCAGGGATGTAAACCTGCCCTCAGCAAAGCCCTCTGGCACCTCCACAATTGTTTTGAGTCATTTACCATTAACAGTGCAGTCTTAGAAGGTGGAGGTGTGTGAGAGTGGCTTGGGGGCACCTGGCAAACAGCCAAGGTAAAACATTCCATGTATCTGAAATGAGTGAAAGCAATTAATTCCTTTGGTAGTATTAGCAAAACAATATAAAATCATTTGGCATTGAACTTCTTGGTCTGTAGTTCTATTGGCAGAATCTTTGAAAAGTGGAAACAAAATGAAACAAAATATATAAAGTTATCTACATAATCATTCTGTCAATATAAACCCAACAGACTACATTTTTTATCAGATCTCAAGCTTGAATATTAAGGCTGATTGAGACACTAGTCAGAATTGCTTTTAATTATTTTGTGTAAATGATATGGTGTTCAAAACCAGTTATTTCCTTTTTTGTGTTTCAGACTTTCCTTATAACAAAGAAGTTCTCTTCTTTTGATAAATAAATAATAATACATAAATAATGATGATTATTTCCACAACTGATCACCTTTAGCTGGCCAGTTTCTTTTTAGAAACACTCTGCACTCCCACCTGTTTAGATTATTTTCCTAAAACTTTGAAGGTGGCTAAATTTAGCTTTTGCTTTATAACTGTGGAAACAAGGCCATTTGAACAGAACATTTTCAAAGACAGTTACATAATAATTTAAAAGAGCCCTAGCAACGAGTTTATGAGAGGAAAACAAAGACAATAGAATGGGCTGCAGTGGGACAGTGAGATAATATTTATCAGCATGTCAGCAAGCAGTCTGAGCATATAGATCACCTCACCTTTGTCAAGATCTCCTTTAAAGGTCACCACAGGAAAATTTTGTTGAGGAATTTGAAGGAACACAATATTGCATCTTTGTAAGTGTTAACAGAAATAAAGAACAAAAGTATTTCATTTAAAAGTGACCATGTGTGCTGCAGATTTTGTATTTTGGACTCTTTGCTTGTAAGATTGACAGATGGTAAGTGGACCAAGTTGTTGCAAAGAAATCAAGCTATTTGTGCTGGATATTACCAACAGGTAGTAATTTTCTACCTTGTAACCTTTCAAGGGCATCTTTTTTCCACAAAATCTTTGTTTTTACAAAAGCATAATGAAAAGCAGCACAAATTATCTTAGGCTATTGACTCTTCCAAAACCCTCTCTCTTAGCAAGACAATGGTTTATTAATAATGAAATAAGTATTCTCTACTGAAAAAAAAAAAAACCAAACAACTACCAATCAGTTTAGATTTTGTCGCCTAGGAAATCTGGCAGTGTTATAGTACTTGAGGTTACTAGATGAAATACAGGTGGCACATTACAAGTGTATATGAGGTGATCAGCTGTTACCGCCATGTAAAATTTTTCTTTTTTTTTTTTTACTTTTTATATTGAGCTCTTTAGTCTTACTTATATGATGCTTTAACATTTCTTTTTCTTCTATAAATTTAACAACTTTCATAGCTCAGAAAAATAACTAATTTACTGTGATACACAAGGTTAAATATCAATGACTATAATTCTTAATTAGTATAATAATACATTTACTGAACATTCCATCCAAACCAGTAGAAGGATCAAGTTTCATTCATGATTGAGCTAAATTTAAATTATGCACCCTAAAAAGTAGCCAAGGAGCTAAGTAGCTACTGAGCAACTAACTCCCCCATCAAGTCTGAATAATGAGACCAGCTGCAGTTGGAATGTTTTCTGTTTTGAGGAGACCCTTGGAGTCAATACTGTCGCGTGCACTCCTGTTATCCAGGCTCAGCCCAGAGAAAAATATTTCTGAGAAGTTTTTCTGTGAATACATCTTTTAGAGTTTTAATAAGAGAGAATCCCAGTGTTCCAGTGAAGCATCCATCTTTGAAAAACAGTTCCATTGAGCTGGGTTGAAATACGTTTTAAAAATAATTTCCAAGGAGCCAGAAGTACCTGCAACTTAGGACACATTCTACATTATTTGAAATGTCTAGGACTATCTTATCTCCAACGAAAACAATAAAAATTTTTGTGTTACCAGGTGGCTAGGAGAAGAACATAAAAACCAATTTAAATATAGGATGATAGTTGGCACTCACTGGCACACACTCCATAGTCTCACAATCTTCTTCCACAGGAGATTGCATGCACCACAGCATGATGAATAGCCTCTGATATACCTATTTGCTATGAATTGGTCTAATCTGTGACCTAATCAAAATTTCAGCCTTCAATAACGGATTCTGGCCCTGAATCTCTTTCTTTAATTATATATTGTGTGAATATTTTTTTTGTTTGATTATTCCACAGAATGCGAAACTTTTTTTTTTGTCAAAGAGTAATCATTTCTCTAATCACTCTCTCCATACAAATCATGATTTTTTAGATGTGTAGCTTAACCTTTACTTCAATTTATTTTTTAATTCTCTACTGCTTAGTTTATTTAACAGCAGTTATTTCATATTTCAAATCACTCATTTTTTCTTTCTTTGAATATTTTTACAGACCAACACTACTAACTCCTTTCAAGAACACAAGGCCAGAAAAATTGTAAAATTAGAGACATGGGTGATTTACATAGATTTACATAGTTTATTTTATTCATAATTAATTTCTTAGTAATTTATAGTAATATATTTTTGATTTTGATCTTCACCAATGTTTGACTATATATGTTCAGATTGCCGTGATTCTGAGGTGCTAATGTCTTTCTAAGTAGTAATAGTTAAGGAACTATCTGTGCATGTCCACAATTATTTCGTTCCCAACCTCCTCCTCCCCCTCCCCCTTAATGCAGTTTTTGTCTTTTTTTAAATTAATTCACTTGCCTCTCAATATCAGGGAATTCTTCCAGATCTTGTGTTTTGGCTCTCCTGAAAAACACTATACCAGCAGATTTATCACTTTCTCTTCTGAATGATTTAGGTAAAAAGAATAATAGGAATTCCAGTTGAAACAGATGTAGTGGTTTGTAGTCAAACTATTTCTTTCTTTCTTTTTAAATATAAAGGATTTCCCTTTTACTTATAAAGCAATTTATCATTAATTTGAAAGTGGCAAACTTTTCTACCATCCCTTGTTGATTTGTGGCTTTATGTGTGTGTAAGTAAGCAATCTAATCAATAATTTTAATTTAAACACTATGGGAAAAATTCTAATAAAACTTTCATGGAAACAATAAGATAAAGGGGTTATGCCTAGCAAGTTTTTGTGCCAAGATACGGAGAGCTTTAAAATTATTAAAATTACGGAATTTAATCTTAAGTTAAATTTGGTTATATGGTCACTTGTGGTCCTAAGAGAAAAAGAATAAGTAACAGACTACCCTAATTAGTAGGAGTATTCATGCAAGCATAAAGAGGTTTATTTTCTGTGCATATATCATGCTAACACAGAAAATGCCATTGAATCACATTCCATTTGAAAATCCTAGAATTCTATATTATGGCAATACTGCACTTTATATAGTGCAAAGTCTATTTCAGTAACATGAAGTAACCTTAAAAAGCTGAATAAATATGTTTTCCTCAAAAAAATGTGACACATTTTTCCTGCCCAGATAGCAAAGTGTTATTTTTTTCTTTCTGACATGTAGTTGATACAAAGAACAGGGATCAAAGTAAACAAGAGTTATTATTTTCAATGTTCTCTAAATAACTCAGAGGAAATTAGATAAGAAGAGACACTATCTATGTCAGTAACTATAAAGGCACTAATTAAGCTAACATCCTTAGAAATGTTGTCTTAGTCCTGTAAAACTAAACAAACAGATTATGCTTGGCTCAGAAAACAGACAACTTATTTTATAATAAATAAAGAAATTAAAGTAGCAATCTGTTCAGGTGAAAACATTTCAGCAGTCATGGATTATCAGCCTTAAAACAGGCAGCCCAGGAGTACCTGTAAGAGTTGTTACTTTTGCTTGTTTCCTGATAGCTATTTTTCTGGCCAAATAAAAAACTGGCAGAGCAGATGGACTTAAATGACTTCCAGTTTAGAATTGAATAAAGATTACTTGAGCTTTTCATCAATCAAAAGTGAAAATTTACAGCAACGCTAGTTGCACTGAGGCAATTTTTCACCTCTCTCTAAACAGATTGTATTTCATGTTCACGCAAAATATATCTTATTCAGTCACAGTCATTTCTTGTTTTCAATATTCCCTCTTCATTCCATTAAAAAGCACCTCAAACATAAAAAAAAAATATTTTGTTGGAGAATATCGATGCTTATGCAAAGTTAGATTTCCATTAGCAAAAAAACCAAATCAAACCAAAACAAAAAAAACAACAAAAGGAAAACCAGCCAAACGATTCAAAAATTTAATGAGTATTTTTATCTCTGTATCTTTACAATACAGGACAAAAAATCTGTGTTCTATCTGATGCTGATTTTTATTTTTTTTTAATTTTGCTATATATAATTTGCTAATGTTGATCAATGGCACAGAATTAGATCTGCAGTTGATTATGAACTTTGAATAATGAATTATGAATAGTGCTAAGTCTGCTTATAATGACTTATGAAATCTCAAGAATTCCATGTAAAATCTGATAGGATAAATCTGGAGGAGGTAATATTATTTTTCTTCTCCCTGTTATACTGAGAAAACACAGATCTGAGAAACAAATTTTATTATAACAAAAATAATGGATAAAAATGACTGATTAGCTTAAAATTAAGGATTAGAATGGATGGCTGCCGTGAAAAGCATGCAGAATATCTTTGGGCATCAACACAAAATATGAAGTAAAGGCAGAGATGATTGTATATACTAAACTGGATGTTAAACTGGTATATCTTTCAGTGATTCTTTTTTATTTACATTCTTCTTTTCCCTGAAAGACTCTGGATCTGAGAGGACACAAATTAAAATAGAGGGTTTTTGGTTTTTTTTACAAAAAGCAATTAGAAATATTAATTTGCTTTGACATAAACTTGAAAAAACTTGTACTAAGAATGAAAAAATCTTATGGAAATTTTTTCGAAGAATTTGGATCAAAACATCTCTTTCTGTTGAAACAAATCAAAATGGTTAAAATTAGAAGAGACCACAGTGGGTCATCAGGTCCAACCTGCCCTAGAGTACATTACACAGGATTTTGTCCAGACAGTTCTTGAATACCTCCAGTGAGAGAGATAGAAAGAGACAGAGATCCTTANCTGAAAAATACAGCAACCCACCCCCCACCCTCAACAACAGAACTATATTTTGCATCATGTTTCAAGATTACTATATTTAATTTCAGTGGCTGGTCATATTTCAGATTTTTTCAATTCAAGCATATAATGCAAATAAGAAAATGTGTATTAAAAGTCTTGTTGATAAATTGCATCGATAAAAGAAATTCTTAATAAAAAAGGAATGAGTCTGAAGATTAAGAATGGACTATTACTATATATAATAAACAGATAAAACGCGTTTCATAACAAACTCCCTGGAGTTGGGCGTCACTTTGTCATCCTGGCTGGATTCAACCTGTCTCACTCTCAGGTCAGCAAAGCACTAGATGTTTCCTGGGTGGCATCTTGCACATATAGCCACTCCTGAATCTGTAGAAAAGTATTCAGTACTGCAGCCTGCTGATACCATGGTATTGCTACAAGAGAGAAGACAACATCCCCTCTCTCCTCCCAGGTTTTGCTCAGACCTTGGCATTGCAGCCAAGAGCAATCTGAAGCATCCTCAGGTAAGTCAGTGGAGATGCACAGACTTGGAAAGATAAGTCTATAAAGTGAGGGATTTCAGGAGGTCTTATTATATACTTTTCTGATAGATTAGTTGGAGTTGTTTGGTTTTTGTTTTATTCTAAGTTATTATTTAGTATTACTTAAAACCTCTGAAGTCTCTGGGCATTGTAGCATCTTTCATCTGGAATCTGAGAAAGAAAATAGTAACCACCATTAAAGGTTTATATTGTTTTACCTTACTCCATCTCTGGAATGATTTTAAGAACTCAAAATAAGAAATGTAAGATTAGTTTCCTATTTTATGCATATTTATTCTATTCACTATTTGAATACAGCCTTAATAATAAGAGGAACATCTTATGAAATAAATTAAAAATTAGAATATGTAAGCATTAATGTCTAATTTCAGTTATCACTTTTGGGTCCAACCTTTACTTCTTGGACATCCCAGTGGGTCATCCTCTCCATGACAGATTATTACTTGCATCACTTTCTTAGTTTGGGGAATAGTAGACAAAATTATTTTAGACTGTCTATTTTAGATATCAAGTACAGGAGATGTGGAGTTTTGAACAAGTTATTTTTCATCTCTGTATTTGGTTGTGTTCCAAATTGGTGTAGAATATATCTTGTCCTTTTGATTTATATGCTTTTACATACAAAAAGTTGCAGCCGTATACATAGGGACAGAATTAGGTCCACTGGGTTATTACTATTCACTGGGAAAAAAGCAGAAAATCTGCTGGTATTGCAGTCTTCCTAATTTAAAACTCGTTACAAATGGAAGGTAAGATCCATTTACAGACTTTAACTATATTCTTCTGAAGAAAAATCTTACTTTTCATCTCTGATGTCATTTAAAGGGCAAGGTAAGAGTATATTGAAATAGAATCATGTATCTTCATTCTTCCAAATAAACAGAATGACCTTTTCCTGAAATTTGATGTAATATGTTTTTCATTAAGTGTTTAATATTGTACAGTTTTCATCATGTGACTCAGTAGTGAGAATAGAATTGTTGCTAATGGACAGATACACATGATAACTCTACTTAAAATGTAGTGTCAAAAAGCTTAAAAACTGTGTTGAAATGTTACTTTTACTTGTAACATGTCACATATCGTGTGCTATAATCATACAACCTGAGTTCTGCAGAATTAATTCTATAAGCTTACATTTTTGGGAACTTGGGAAAATATTATAAATATTCTTTTCTTTTTCCTATCTTAATGGCTAAATCTCCACTCTGTCAGTGTGCAGTAATTTAAAGGAAAAATAATGATATTATAGTTTTCATGTGTGAGGGTAAAAGTAAGTGGAACAGTTTCTAAGGTCAGGCTAATGCAGAAGGAGGAATAACCTAAGTACAGCTGACAACTAAGCAGGAAAACATGCTTTAGCCACAAGTCAAATCAAATTGCCAAAAACCAAAACCAAATTTGAATAAAGAAAAAGAAAGTCTTGGCCTATATACACAACCAAGTTATATAAAAAGAA
Source organism: Tychaedon coryphoeus (assembly GCA_013398595.1). Classification (NCBI taxonomy): domain Eukaryota; kingdom Metazoa; phylum Chordata; class Aves; order Passeriformes; family Muscicapidae; genus Tychaedon; species Tychaedon coryphoeus. Next base: position 369,611 of record WBND01000573.1, on the reverse strand, counting down.
ATATTCCTTATGTCCAATGAAAGAATAAAAAGTGAAAATTAATTCTCACAATAAAATATCACAGCTGCGCACTAATGAACACATTCCAAAGTGATAGCAGAGACACTCCAGGGAACCCTAGCACCTCAAGCAAATTTAAAATAAATAGATAAATAACAATAGAGAAATGAAAGAAAAAGGAAAAAATTATTGACAACTCAAGACAAGCTAGTTCTAAGAATAGCACAATATGATTTACTGAATTAGCTTTCAGTGATTAAAACACAGATTAAAAAGATAGAGTTCCTGCTGTCTTTTTCCATGCCATAAATGACAAAATGTAAGTAAGGCTTCTGAAAACTTCAGTTTAAGACTGACTTAAATCTGACTTCATTCCAGATCCCTGAGGAAATTCTCACAACCAGACATACCGTCCTTCACATCACATTTTAACTTTAACTAATGAGAAGAGTACTTGTATTTGAATCTAGGAAAAAAAAGAACCCATAGGATAGTGTTGACTTATTTTCATTTATACTGGGTTTAATTGTGTAAATTCTTGAATTTCAGAAAGAAAAGTTTTTGTTGTTCTGCTTTGAGAATACTGTAAACAGAAATGTAATAATTTTTTCTTCAAAAAATCAAACGAAGGAAAAAATTTAATGTATCTGAGATCAAGTATTTAACTGTGCTTGCAACCACTTCTACTGAAACTAAGACCATACGATGTATCCCACCATAAATAAATAAATAAATAAATCGTAAATAAGTAAGAGAAGGGGAATTTGCATGGCTCAATAGATTTGGGTTTAAGAACCATTGTCAACATGCAAACAAAGCTATGTACTTCTATATTTAACATTGCTTTTTCTACTGAGCAACAGTAGCTTTGGAAAATATTACTGCTTAGGGAAAGATTAGGCTAAGAGGCTTAGTTACCATGGCTCTAGTATTTAGTATACATATTTGATAAGATTTCCTATGTACTTCCTCCTATGTTACAACTTTAATTTTATAATTTTTTTTCTGCAGTAGAAAGGAAAGTTCATAGTTGACAAAAATTACAATACTTATAAAGCAGAATCAATTAGCCACCCAGTCAAAAAACTAGCCATTCACAGCTTCCTTGCCAAGTTTTCTGTGTTTATGTCTCATAAACCTTTAGCTTAACAGGCAATGAAAGGAAAAATAATTTCTCGTATAGACATCTTGAATCTGAGGGTAAAAGTATGGAACATAGTTAAAAATGGAATATCCTCATCTTCTGTTGTCAAAAAGAAGGTCTTCTATTGTCTATTGTATTTACAGGCTTACAGTAGAGCTGTCAGGTATTGAAGTAAAAAGTAAATTTAAATCTCTGGCTCAATAAATGGTCTTGCTCATATACCACATCCTGCACTGCTGTGAAGAACATCCAACAGGGATTCTCCTTTGTAATACATTATAGGTATTATGTAAAAATGGCTATCACCATAAATTCTTCAAACATACAAACAAATAATCCGAAACTCCCAACCAAACGGGCAAAAAACCCCAACAAAACTCATTTAAAGCTGCCTTAGCTCAAATATTGAATAAAATAACAACTTTGTTTCATGATTTTGTACATGGGTGGTCTCATTTCTTTTGACATTACATGAGATGATGTCAACAAGAAATTTTTGTTGTAGGACTGTAATTGTCCGTTTCAGAGTGAAATTGAACTGAACATTTTTCCAAAACCTAGTCAGCTGTTACATGACTGAAAGACTTCTAGTTGAGAAGCTTTTTCTTTTTATTATTAATTTTAATATATTGAATAAAATAATTGAAAAAGGTAACTTTTTTTTGCATTTTTGAGGATTGGTCTTTTACATTCATAAATAAGGAACATTCTGTTATGCTATCACTTAGGTTCTTTTACGTTCCCTATGAAAGAACCTAACTATATTTGATTGATACAAAAGAGGAATGAGAACATTATAATGAAGATTCTGTAGGGGTTTTTTTGTATTGGCTTTGAAGGAACCTTTTTCAAGGAAGAACAAAATGAGACCTTGTGGGAGTTGTATGAAAGTGTCCAATTCCTAGACTCAGTTTTATCATTATATTTGTACCAGTGGAGAAAGAGAAACATCCACATCTTTTTGAACCCCTAGTATTGAAAAACTGTAAGTAGAAAAAATGAAAAATCATGTATGTGAGAGTTTTCTTTTATTTACATATTACATTTTAAACTGATGGGTAAGGTAATGTTTAATTTTCAAGTTTCCCTGAAGGGACTAGAAATGTACTGGGTTTAAAATAGTAAGCTTAAATTCTCATAAAAATATATCAAATCCTGACAGAGTTTTCAGGGGTGAAAAAAAAAGAGTTAAGATTAGAAATAAACTGAACAGAAACACCCAATACAGCAACACCAGGGAAGCAAATGAAGTTAGATCACCCAACTCCAAAAAAATGCCTTGAACCATCATGAGTTTTGATGTCTTATAGACATCTGAAACCTTTATCAACGACTTTACTATATATATTTCCTAATATAATACTTAACTATAAATTTAAATATTGAATTTCCTCCCTCCTTTAGTTACTCTTACATGTTGCTTGCGCATGGAAAAGAAAACCATTGACAAACAGGTATAGGAATATTCAGTTATGTCAAACATGGCCATTTTGTCAAAAAATTTCAAGAGAAAAATATATCTGTATACTGGATTAAGTATAAAACCTGAAAAACCCTGTAGTAGGATCTCTTACTTCGATTTCAGATTCTGAGTTATGGGGAAGAAACATATTTTACTGTATGACAGTATTCCAGTTGTACAGTGTGTTATCATAAAGTACCAATGGGTAATATGGGGCAGTTTAATAATTTGGAGTTTCCTCCCAGCTTTGTTTATAAATTAACTAAGAAAATTATACCGAAACTGTCATTAAGTCCTTAGGTTTCTAAAGGTTCTGGCAAAAATTAAAGAGAAGTAGAGGATTAATTTCTGCTATATGAAGATTTCAGGGTAATATGCAGTTTGATTTATTCATTAAATATGCATTTAAAAAGATGTCCATGTGTATGTTTCTATCCTGGATGAACACTAACCTACTTTCTCTTTCAACATGTTAAACTTTGCAAGTCTCTGTAAGCCTTGTTGAACTTTGCAGCATTTCAAATTATATAAAAACTGTAAAATCAGAAAGAGAGCCACAGCTCTGCATTAGATTTTATGCATAAGAAATATTAGAATAAAATAAAATACTCCCCTCCCCCATAATTTGAATAGTGTCATTAATATATATTATAGGCAAAACTTCTCAAAAGTTTCATTCTTAGTTTCTATTTTCATATTCACCTTGGGAAAGAAATTAAATCATGTTTGGATTAGTAACAAGCCAGTAAGCTAAAACACTGCTTGAACAGTACAAAAAAATAAATATACGTAATTCTTTATTTGGTTCAAATGGAAGTGTTTGTCAACCATCTGTTGTTTTTTTTTTTTTAAATACAACAGCCACCCTTGACTGCTGGTCTGAAGTGTTGAATATAGGACGTGGAAGTGACAAGAATTTAAATGTATGATGGACCATTGTATTTCTTGATGATAGGAGATGGTGAGTCTTCATAATCCCTTTCCTTAGTCCCCCACCTCAGGCACATTCATTATTTATTCTCATACCATATATTTGAAACTTTGAACAGGCATGAAAGGTTTCACGACAAAGTTTCAACTTTCAGAATTCGCATGCAAACTGAGATGATGTACATAAACTATTTAATACCAAATGAAATAGGAAAAGAAGGAAAATTATATTATAGCCAACTGGTTTGCATATGTCCTCAAAGTTCGATGCCCAATGCATATAAAGCATAATAAAATGGAATATGAAGCCTGTACATGAGCCAGGGATGTGTCCAGGTGGCCAAGAAGGTCATTGGCATCTTGGCCAATGGCATCCTCCATCAGGAATAGTGCAGTCAGCAGGACCAGGGAAGCGATTGCCCCCTGTACTCGCCACTGGTGAGGACACACCTGGAGTGCTGCCTTCAGTTCTGGGCCTCTCACTTTAAGAAGGACATGGAGTGTGTCCAGAAAAAGGCAAAAAAGTTTGTAATGGGTCTAGGAAACATGTTATATGAGGAGCAGCTATCTGATGGAGCTGGGTTCATTGGTCTAGAGTAAAGGATGCTCAGGAGGAACCTCTTTATGCTCTACAAGTACCTGGAAGGAAGTTGTAGTGAGGTGGAAGCCAGTATCTTCTGCTGTGTCTGCAGTGACAGACCAGAGGAAATAACCTAAAACTGAGACAGAGGAGATCCAGATTAGATATCAGAAAAGAAATTTCACTGTTGGGGTGCTCAGGCATTGACATAGGTTGCCCAGAGAGATGGTGGAGCCACCATCCCTGGGGGTGTTTAAGAGGTGTCTAGGTCTGGTGCTAGCCATCTCGTTTAGTGGCTTAGGGTGATACTAATGGGTTTACAGTGATGGTGGTGGATTGTTGGTTGGAATTGATGATCTTACAGGTCTCTTTCAGCTTCGATGATTCTATGATTCCATTAAATAAATTTGCTCTTACTCATCAATATTTTTAGATCTGCTTCTATTTTACATTAGCAAAATGAAGATGTTTTAATTATTGGGCCACCTCTGTATAATCTGGGTTTTTTTTGTTTTTTTCTTGGGTTTTTTTGGGTTTTTTTTAAAACCCTCTTTCTCATTATGCTGCACGTAGTCACATAGTAAAATACACTGAGTTTAATAAAAACAGTTTATTATTTTAATACCGTTTTCTTTCCACAAAATAGAAATTAAAAAGTTTCTATAATATTCTAGATTTAATTTGACCCAGTGTGGCTGAAAGACTAGAACATCAGTGAAAAAAATGTAAAAGGCACTCTTAAGGGAATAAAGAACTCTCAGCACTCCCCATACACTAGCTAAAATGTAAAAACAAGGAGATATTTCTATCTAGTGCTTAATCCACGGTATCAGAGAACCAGCAACAAACCCTGTGATATTACTTTCGTTTTTTCCAGTCAGAAGCTTTTACTCCTGAAGCAAACTGGCTGTAGCAATTAGATGGATTCTTTTCATCTTGCAAAAGATTCTTTAACTGGCTTGAAGTGAATTGTATTAATACTTTTGCTCTGTTCCCTTGCTCTGCACAGTCTCACCCATGGGAGACTGTTCTCCATGAGCTTCTCCAGTGTAAGTAATTCCTATGGGCTGCACTTGTTTATGAACTGCTTTAGCATGAATCCCCCAGAGGCTCCCAAGTCTTGCCAGCAAACCTGCTCCATGGTGGCCTCCTCTCTCCACAGGGCCACTGGTCCTGCCAGGAGCCTGCTCCAAAGTGGTTTTCCCACAAGTTCACAGGCTCCTTTGGGAACATCCTTCTGCTGTGGTGTGGTGCTCCAGGGGCTGCAGGTGGTTCCCTGCTCCGCGGTGTGTGTCCATGGGCTGCAGGGGCACAGCTGCCACTCCAAGGTACATGCATCAGGCTGGAGGGGAACCTCTGCTCAGGGGCCTGGGGACCTCGTGCCCCTCCTTTCTCACTGATCTGTCTCTTCAGAGTGGCTTATCTCACATATCCTCTGTCTCCAGATGTGCTATCCCAGAGGCTCCACCACCACCACTACTGATGGGATCATCCTTGAAGTCTTGGAGTCAATTGACACTGGCTCCACAGTACATAAGGGAAGCCTCTAGCAGCTTCTCACAAAAAACAACTTCCATCTCACCCACTACCAGAACCTGGCCATGGAAACCCAATACACTTTCAGAGAGTTATCCTTTTCGTCACTTTTTTCTTATAAAATAATTTTTAATTCCTTCATTAGAACTGCATAAGAATTATTTTTAGGAAATATTACTCATTCAATCTAGCTAAAAATCTCCTAGAATAGAATTTTCCTTTTTTAATTTAACAAAATTCTGATGAGAATGTGTAGATGGGTAAAAGGTGATTTTCATAGAGACTAAGAATCTCTTCCTCTCTCATTGGTGATGAATCATACTATGAGGAAGATCTGAAGAATTGCAATTTATACAGAGTGAGAAAAGGAAAGAAAGGTTAGAAGCAACATGAATTTAAAAGCAAGAAATGTTAAACTCTGTAAAAAGAAATACCCATGTCTTAAAAGTGCATGAATAGCCAAAGGGAAAAATTCGAGCTGTGTCAGAATATGCCCTGTATTCTGTATATTCTTTGAGTGGTCAGACATAGGAACAAATTAAATAAAAAAGGGAGAGGGGAAAAGAAAGTGTTGGTTTTTTTTTTGCTTGCAGCTGTAATACCAGGCATAATAAAGACTTAGTATTAGACAGCCTTAAATGGAGTTCACTAGCATTAACAGAAAAAAATGTTATTTATTATTTTAAGTGTCAAGTGTAATTTTATTCTGTGTATTTGTTTTGCATGGCTTGGTTTTGGTAGTGGGAGGGCTACAGGGGTGGCTTCTGTAAGAATTCTGTGAGAATCTACTAGAAGCTTCCATCATGTCCAGCAGAGCCAATCCTTGGTGGAACCAAAGATGGATGTGACATTAGCCGAGGTAGGCCAATTAAAAATGGTAGTAAAACCTCTGTGACAACAGATTTAAGAGCAAAGAAAAGCAAAACGTTGTTGCCCAGTTTTAATCACGACCAGAGAAGAGTGGAGTGAGAACATGTGAGAAGGACAGCTCTGCAAACACCAGTATCAGTGGGGAAGGAGGGGGAGGAGATGGTCCAGGTGCCTGAGCTGAGATTCCTCTGCAGGCATGTGGTGCATGGTGTGTGGTGCATGGTGTGCGGTGAGACCATGGTTAGGCTGCTGTGCTCCTGCAGCCCATGGAGGTCCGTGGGGATGCAGAGATCCACCTGCAGCCCATGGAGGAGTCCCACTGGAGCAGGTGGATGCCTGGAGGAAGCTGTGACCTTGTGGGATACTCATGGAGAGAGGGGCCCTGCTGCCCGGTTGGAGCAGCCTGTCCTTGCAGTCCTCCTGGAGGACTGCACCCCATGGAAGAGTGGCCCATGGTGAGCAGTTTGAGGAGAGCTGCTGCGTGAAATGGACTCACATTGGAGAAGTTCATGGAGAGCAGTCTCCATGGGAAGGAGCTCACGGTGCAGCAGGGGAAGAACTCCTCTCCCTGAGCAGCAGGGGAAGCCTTGGCTGATGAACTGATCATAACCCCCATTCCCTGCCTCCTTGAGCCACTGGGGTAAGAGGTAGAGCTGGAAGGAGGGAGAGATAGGGGGAAGGTGTTTTCAAGGTTTAATTTTACTTCTCATTATCCTGCTCTGATTTTGTTAGTATAATAAATTTACTTCATATCTCTAAGTTGAGCCTATTTTGCCCTTGACGGTATTTGATGAGTGATCTCTCCTTATCTAAACGCATTAACATTAAATTCATTAAATTCTGTCTCCTCTGCCCAGCTGCAGAGGGGAGTGAGTGGGCGGCTTTCATGGGTGCCTGGCATTTGGTCAGTGTCAACCCACAGAGCTGGGTTTCATTAATATACAACAAATTATTTCAAGTATCAGACCATGAAAAAATGGAATCTCAAAAGTGGTTTTATAACTACATTCTGAAACTTTCCTTTATGTTTACCATTTGCACAATGGTTTTTGGTTTTTGTTTTTTGGTTGTTTTTTTTTTTCTTGTAGTTCTTCAATAAATCAAAGAAAATCTTTGGCTGAATGAGTTTTTAGGTAAACAGGAAGGAAAAAAACCCCAAACAATCTGGAAACAATGTCAGCTTAGTGGTGGTAATAAGAACAACCTGTTCTTGGCAAAGTTAGAATCATGTTTTTTCATTGTTTAGAATGATTCATCTAAGTTTTCTAATATTTCGGATATCAATTGGATTTACTTGGGCTGACCTCTTTTATAGGGGTGAATGCTTGCCTACACAAAACAATTTAGCTTTTACTCTGGATAACTGTGTCTCAGTATATTTCTTGCAAAACTGAAAAACTTTTGACTGAATTTATCAAACCAGGTCATTATTTTGGGAGTGTTGCTAACATCCTAAGTGTCTCCAAATTTATACAGGGAATAAGCAACAAGCAAGAGACAAGTGGAGCAAAACTGCAACTACATTATGGAATAGAAGTTCTGTATAACATAGACTCTAAGATGCTTTTCTTCCTACCACACAGACTGGAGAAATGGAGCACTAATTCTCCTTTTAGTTTTATTGTATGTTCCTTTGTTTGTTTTTCTACATGCCTGGGTTTTGTACCAAAAGAAGCTAGAATTGTAAGAGGACATTGCAGCCAACTTCTTGAGACAACCAAGATGTTTCTGGGGATCTGAAATTGGCATAAGCATCTGCACAGATACAACCTTTTAGATCTTGCCATCCTTCCCCTCAATTTTTCATTATAGTATCTCCTTTACTGTGAGGGAAATCCGTTCAAAATGTCCTGGAAAGCCAGGTGTAGCATGCAATTTCAGAAGCTTATCTAATACAAATGGAAAAGCAAGCATATGCATAGTAGTATTCCTGCAATTAATACGTGTTCTGGAAAATGTCCCTGTGATGGTATTGTGGGGGTTACAGCATGGAAAAGCATGACTGGGTTTATTTCAGCACTACTCCACAGATATATTCTGCAACAGTAGTGTGGCCTGCATATCCTACTACAGCATATACAATTGTCCAGGTGGCACATGCCTTGTTGTAATGAATTGTAATTAATATTGTAATGAAAACTAAGCAATGTCACATTCCACAGGTGAGTTTGCTTTGCTACGTGGAAATCTATGGATATATGTGGCTTACATGGGGTTTTTGCTGTATTCAGATGGACCAATTCAGATAGAAGTATTTTATCCTTCAAAACATGTCCTCTGCTTATCAGTATCAATTTATAGCTCGAGATTTTTCTTGCTTGATTGTCTGGTGCAATGTAGGAGCAAAATTGGCATCTTTACTGGCAGGCTTTGAAAAATGAAGTGATTATAGTCTTGACAGAGCATTGTACAAAATGTTGAGCTTTCTGTTATTGATGTGGGAGATTTTGTGCTCTGGGACTACCAAACCAGCATGCTTTAAAACCAGTCACTTCACTCCAAAATTTCACTTCGTTCTGTCTAACTACATTATAAAGATAGCTCTATTAAACAGAAAATTATAATCTCAGAAGAAGTATAAGGTGTTACACAGAAATCTTTCAATAACATATGTTTTACAACAATCATTTACTTCTGATCATGTTCTTGAAAAGATTTTCAGATAATTATCTATAAAAAATAAATTGCAAAACTTAAAACCAAAAATTCTCTCAGTCATTGTCAATCATACAGTGTAACTAGTGACGAAATTATACATTTATATGAGTGCAGGAAAGACTTCTGGTGTTTTTTATAGTAAGAAGTAAATGAATGAGGGAAGGAAGATTAGAGATAATGTATATAAATTCATTTTAGATTGCTCTACAGGAAAGTCTATCAAAACAAACTAGAAATAAGAGGGGTTTAAATGTTAAGATTCGATATTATATTAATACATGTTTTGAAATCAGTAACTGTTGTGCTATAAGTCAGAACTAAAAAATATGATTGACACATTTACTATAACTGAAAAATAGAGATACCATTTACTGAAAATAAAAGGTTGGATTTTTTTTGTTGTTTTCTATGTGGCAGATCTACTCAGAAGATTTTGGAGTTCTCACTTGTAGTCCTTCCAAACACAGAATACAGAAAAAGTTGAATAGCCCGATAGCCTGCCAGATTACATTTATTTGCTGAAAAAGATGACATACAAAGTGACACTAGCTATTATGTCATGTTGACTGGTTAGATGTGTTTTTAGAGAGTATTTAGACATTTTGATGAGAGATCCTCAAGATACACTGCATCATTCCAAGGAACATATTTTCTGTTCTTTGTACCTAAACTGGTACTAAACTCTTGGTAACTTCTAGGATAAGGGAAAATGGCCTCAAGTTGCACCAGTTTAGGTTTAGATTGGACATTAGGAAAAATTCTCCACTGAAAGGGTTGCCAAGCCCTAGAACAGGCTGCAGAGGGAAGCAGTTGAGTCACCATCCCTGGAGGTATGTAAAGCTGTTCAGTGGTAGACTTGGCAATGCTGGCTTAATGGTTGGACTTGATGATGTTAAAGGTCTTTTCCAACCTAAATCATTAATGATTCAATTATCTCATCTGGAAGTATAACTTATTTGCATAATAGCACTGAGAATTTTATTTTTCTAGAGCTCTCTTAGGGAGGTTGGCAGCACCTGCTATGCTATAGATCTGCCAGAGACAAATGTTGTTGTAACATGGTGCTGCAACAAAAGACCTAGGTAGCCATAGTCCCTGAAACCCAAGAAGCAAAAAAAAAAAAAACAATTTACTTTTTAACTGTCTTCAGACAATGAGACCTACACCATTAGATTACTCAGTAACTATCATTAAAACAAAACAACAGAACCATTTGTTAGATGACATCAGGTTGCTCTCATCAATGATTATAATAATACTTTTGAATTACATTGGCCATTATTTTTTTAACAAATCTCCTGCTTTATGAAACAGTCATTTAGTCATTTCCTGGATGGATCAATACAGTAAAGATAGGGAAATAAATGCTTCTTTTTACATTATCATTGGTCAAATGTTTATTTTCTGAATTTTCTTGGCATACCAACTATAAAGGATAATTCAAACTCTGTTATCATTTTTTTTACTTTATTTACTTTTGCATTAAAAATTAGTTCAAATATATGTGACAATTTTAAAGTCCCAAAGTTGTGTTGGATTTTGCTGGGGTACTCCTTGGAGACATCAGTCTCAGGTGTTACCCACCAGATTCCCCCTCTATTCATCTATATGTATCTTCCCCAATTCCACACTCTTCCTCCCTCCTCCAGGATCTTTTCTCCAGCCAGAAGCTTCACCACTTTCTTTCTAGGTCCTCTCTTTCCAGGGCCATCTATTTTTGGTAAAAGTTTGTCCCAGTTTTTCCCAATCTGTGCAGGGAGTTTTTATGTTCACAGACAGAGTGTATGATAAGTTTCCCAAGTGGTGTTTCTGATTTGTGTATCTTCATTATTTGGAGGACTCAGAGGAAGATACTTGATTTGTCATTATTTATACAGTTTTTTTCTAAACCCAGACTTTGTGAATTTTAAGCTTGGAAAGGAGACAAGTCCTGCACCTAGGCAGGAGCACTCCTTCCTGTACATCAATATATGCTGGATGGCTGTTGTATGGAAAGCAGATTGTCAGAAAAAGACCAAGAGGTGGCAGTGAACATGAGCAAGCAAAGTACCCAAGAAGACTCATGAGATCCTGGACTCTGTTAGGAAAAGTGTTGTCACTGGGTTTGATGAGGTGATCTTTTCCCCCTTCAGCACAGGTGAGACCACACCTGGGATACTGTGTCCATTTCTCGGCTCAGTACAAGACAGGCCCACAGGAGAGAGTCCAGCCACTAAGAATGACTAAGGCACTGCAGCATCTCTCATATGATGAAAGGTTGAGAAAGCTGGGACTGTTCATTCTGGGGAAAGCCTGGAGGGAGTGCCTTATAAATATTTGGGGGTAGGGTGTAAAAAAGGGTCTTTTCAGTGGTGTCTAGTGACAGTAAGGAGCATGAACTGAAACATGGGAGGTTACTTCCAAATATCACAAAATACGGTGACAGTGACTGATCTCTGATACAGATTAACCAGGGATGTTGTGGTTTCCCTCCTTTGAGCTATTCAAAAGCCACCTGGACATGATCCTGGACAATCAACTTTATGTGGTCTTGCTTTAGAAGAGGAGTTGGACAGGATGACCTTCAGATGTCCCTTCTTGCTTTACTATTTTGTGGCTCTGTGATTCTGTGATTTTGCATAATGGCTCTGTGTCTAAAGGTTAATCCATTTTAATTTGAAAAAGAAAAGGAATGTTAGTGTATTTTCTATTAAAAGAAGAGGAGAATAAAAATACTGCAAAAACAATTCTGAAGCCTTAAGTATACAAGTAGCAAGGACTTTTTTTAGGTTTACTAATTCTTATAAAGATTTTGAAAAATTTTCAGATTCATATTTTAAAATGGAAGCCGCTGAGATTAAAGGAGGATATTTTAGCTTCCCTAATGTCCAAACTTGTTTCAAGAATCTCAGAATTTATTTTAAAATTTAGAAGACAGTGATGTAACACTAAAGAGAAAGACTGAGTAAGGACTCCTGACATTTAGATAATTACATCTGATTTAATTAGAGGGTGAAACAATTGCAAAAATTTACCATTCATGTTGGAAAGAAAACAGACAAATCAAAGTCTCATGTATACTGGCTTGGAGAGCAAACTGAAGTGTCTACTCTGAAGCATATTTCATTATTGACAGACATTGTGAGAAATAGGAGGAAATGAGTGAAACTAGGCCTTCAGCACGCTTTGGCTGGTATGATGAAGGTGGTGAGGTAGGCTATGAAACTGTAGCTGGAGTTTTAAAATAGACCCTTGACTCTGTCTGACAAAAATTACAGATGATCCTTGAACACTGGGTTACTTGCCTAATTAATAATTATAAGGAGAAATTGTATCCTGCATGCAAAGTCACTCTGATTGAGACTCTCACATGGAATTCAACATTTTGATAATTAGGTGTATTCTAAAAAATAACATTTTCTTTAGAACATTTCCAACTACCTACTTAAAACTTACACAGGAGATTTTTTTTAATTGTTCCAGAAAAAAACTAAACACAACAATTCAAGAACTGTTTGAATTCAAGTATTTTTATCTTTTATTTTTGTACTTGAAAGAAAGCTTACTCAAAAGTCTAGAAAGACCAGAATAATAAAAATGACCTAAAAAGAAGACAGGAGTCTTTCTCAGCCTCATGAATCACAGTCTTGAAGAAAATAAGGCAAAATTCAGGACTGTATGTTATTTGTGTCTTTCTTTTCACTGATCTGGAATTTTATTTTTTATTTTCATCTTATTGAATATAAAAAGTAGTCTTGTATGTGTAAATTGATATAATGCTTGCAAATTTTGACACAGCAGTTAAGTAGGGTATGCAAATGCACTTATGAAGAATGAAGATGTACACAACACATAATCACAAAGGCCATTTTAAAAATAGCTATCAGAGTAGCCTTTTTCTGTTCCATTTGCATTTCCTTTTTAAGCACTGGGAAATTCCTTCCCACTTTTAGGATGGAGGTTGGGCTACAACTATTCTATCTTGAGACAACAGACCCAGACAGAAAATTCTTTCCCAGACATAAATTATTTCACGCTTTATTACTCCGTAAAATAAGACAGAACACTGAGATCTCTTCAAGAAAAGAAGCAGCATCTTTCTGCAGAGGTGTAGAAATATGGCAAGTCTTTGCTACCTGAATAACCATTCATAGCCTGGAAAGTTAATAAGTTAGAGTTTTATGAAGTTGTAAACTGACTTGTATTCAATAGTCTGAATTTCTTTAAAAGGAAGATTCAGATGTTGAAAAGTTGTGAAGACAGATCATTACTATTAATTCCTTAAAATCCAAAAGATTCCTTTGAAGAATATTACTTGAAGAATTTTAAAATATTTCATTTCACTTTCATTATTCTTATTTATTTATCATCTATTTCTTTATACATGCATAGTCCTATAGAGATATTTATAGAAGATAGCACAGAAGTGCTCTGCAGGGTTTTTGCTGCTTCAGGGATGAGTAACGGATGAATTCTGAAAGTACAATTGCAACATTTTTCATAAAAATCAACAGAAGGCTTCAACTGTCAGTTGTTGAGCTATAGGATTTAGTAGAATGAGTTAGGAGCCATCATCTGCTGACAGGTCATAGCACCTTTTCTCTTCAGTTGCCAATATATTTTAGAGCTTTTATGTGCTGTAATGTCTTCTGCAGAGTTGTCAAAACAATGCTAATGCTTGAGCACAGCACAGGTCATGTAATCTCTACCTCTCATCTTTGTCAAATAAGCCATATACTCTGGCACAGATAAGTGTTGAAAAACTAAACCATAAAAAATTCATATGAGTGATTGGTATTTCTGAAGTGCCTCACTACCATCACCATAAAGGGAGCTCCTCCGGGCTGATCATTTCTCAGCATACTGTTAGTGCTACAGTGTAAAGGCAAAGCTTCCAGTTAAAATAATCCCTAAGCTCTTTTTCTGACACAGTTAAGCTGTACTTCCAAACAAGAAGCCAAAAGGGTAGAACAAATCTTCACTGCTCTGTTGCTGTAATTTCCCTCTCCCCTAGACTTTGGCAGCTTTACTTTCAGGAACTTTCATACCTGTATTACATAAGAATGTTTGAGTTCAGCTTTCACCCAAGATTTTATCTAATCGCCCTCCAAGAGTGATTTGTATCTGTGACCATATTAGCATCCTGAAAAAAAAAAATTCTTGGCTTCTGAATCAATTAATTACTTCAGCAAAATTGTTCTTTCTGTGTGATAAGGCATCAAACTATAGTTGAAATCTAGAATGATTTAACAATAACCTCATTCGACATCATGTTGTATTATTTAGCATACAGATTTTTTCGGTGAGCTGTAGTAGAAAAAGCACTCAGATGTGTAGAAGGTACAAAGAAACAGCATGAACTTTAAGTGGTTTTGCTCAATATATGTTGGTATTTCCTATATTCCTTAGTTTTCTGCTTTCTGAAAGTGATTCTACATACCTGCAAAGAAAGAAAACAATATTTCTTTCTCCAGAGACTTTCATAAAACTCTACAGTACAAATAAGGATGGATCTGATTCCTTCAACCCTGTTTGCCAATAATTTTGAGCATTCAGAAAGTTGTGATGGTATTCCAATAACTGTTGATAAAAAATAAAATGTTTTGTAGTATGTGTGTATATGTATGATAATGGATGCTATTCCCTAGACATTTTTTCAGCTTCTCATTTTAACATAAAAACAATTGTGTGAATGCCCCATACAAGGATTCGAAAAATATTTTAGAAGATAAATTCAAACTTATTATAGAATATATATGTGTATGTGTGTGTCCATAAAATTACAGCCCATGCTAATCCAAACAAATGGAAATTGTGTGGCTGGAATTAATTTTTCCATACATATACACATATATTTGTGCATATATATGTGAGCATGGAAGTTTGTGTTGTGTCTAAGTGTAAATCCTTAAAATGTTTCATTGCAGTAGGGCTAAGTAATCTGCAGAAAAGCAGTTTCAATGCATTTTTTTAGTGGAGTTCTAATTCATTATCTTATTACTGGCTCTCTTGAAGAATAAGATTAGTTGCTAAAACATGATTAAAACATAAGGAGAAATGATAAATTTTGAATGAATACATTGTCCAGGATGTTTATGTCCTTTCAAAGTTAATGAATGAAAATTAATCCAGGCTTCTTTGTTGAGAAGCTATTTTTCACCCCCAGCTGAGCAGCAAATACTTTAGTCAGTAATAATACAAAAACTAATAACATATTTAAGTGTTAAATCAGACAAGCAGATTTTCAATTTAGCCCCAAAGCTAGAGAGTGATAACTTACAATAGAAAGAAAAAAAACTTTGTCCCAGGCCTAGAAATCTTAAGAGTCAAGGAAAAATACATGGGTTCAGGACTAAAAGGCCAAGAGAATGGATGCTGACAGTCTTAACAGCTGGATTGGATTTCTCAGTTGGATATTACAGCCCCAAATTATATGACATTTGGTGGCATTTTTTTTTTTAGTTTTTTTTTCTTGCAAGACTCCCTAAATTAAAACTATAAATTAAAAATGCATGATAATAATAAGTATGAGCTATTCTGTTGTCCACTTACGTGGAACAAGCGAAAGTGCTTAACTTCTTTGAATAGGTCATGAGATTAGAGCTGGTTAAAAAAGTATTGACAGAAATGCAGTATTTCAGGGGAATACTAAATCATAACAATATTTCATATGGAAATCAAAGAACCAAATCATTCAGTTTCTTCTGTCTTCCAAATAAATTTAGAGCAATTTTCCCCAACTCCGACAACTCATTTTACAAATTTCTTCTGCTCCCCATCTGCTGAGATGTTTGTCTCTCCAATACTGTGCACACCACAGTTGTTCTTCCTGTGAACCAGCCAAAAAGACCACAACATTGGTGAGCAGAGCAGCAAAGGTCCCATGGAGGCAGACAGCAGCACACCCAGGTGTCAGGGCACGAGCTTGACCAGGTTTGCAGGCCAATATTTAGTTAAATGCATTTCACAGGTGGAAGTGTCAAGGTTTTTTTGCCACTGTCTCTTTTTTCTCCTGGCTTGCAGATTTGATGAAGCATCTTCCAAGCTTTCCAGATGGCTAGAGCAATTCCCTTCCAACACAGCTGTCCACCTGACAGCCAGGCTACTTGGACTAGTGACATCCTAAAGAGGAAGAAGTAGTTTTCCTGGAAAAAGCTACATTCTATTAGCAGCTCTGGAAACTACTATCCAATGCTTCCCTTGCTGACTCATAGAGCTCACTTAGCTAATGTGCTGGTTTGCAGAAAACTTGTAAGGAAGCAATTCATTAAAGAACAGCTGGAGAAATTTGGAAATTCAAGGCAATCCTGTGGGATTTCAGTTCTACTAAACAAAACCCAATACTTTTTAACTTTTTACAGTTTGAATTAGGTTGCAGCCATTTGTAAATGTTATACATGTTTTTGCAGCTTACATATTTTGTTTCTTTGGCAGTTTCTGCAAGCAAAAACTTTTTAATGGCTTTGCAGAGCTATCCTTGGGAGAGAAAAAAAGAAAAAGTTCAAGAGGATTTAGAGTTACAGCCCCTTTTTTTCTTTTTTTTTTTTTGTATTTTTTTTAGTATGAGTTATATAATTAGCTGCTTGTGCTGATGAGAGTTACTTGTTTTTCAGTAGATTCACTTAATGATAATTCTGCTCCTTTTTTACCAGATGTTCTGGTATGGATTAAGATAAACATCCTAATCCTTGCATTTATATTTTCTTCCACCCTCTTTTAGACAAAATATTTGTCTATGAGTCTTACTCCATTGACATTAAGTAGGATTTACTGTTACTAATATTGGTTATCACCATGTGGTTACTGGTTCTTTTCCTCTCTCCCATGGGATACCAAACTGCTGGATATTCCAATTTTATGCTTGAGGTCTTAGAAGCATTAGCTATATTACTCAGACTGTGCATCCTGAAGTCTGGTGCACTCCAGATCTTAAGTCTAAGTGCCTATATCGCTGTGTGAATTAGCTCCCTGAACTCTGCCTACTGTCCTAACCTGTCTTTTTATCTGCTTCTCTTAGTACTGTAACTGCTTTCTGGGAGGGACACCAAGCTGCTTTATTTAGCCACCACTAATCATGAGGTGGTTTCTACAGCCAAACGGATGCATCTAGGGACCATAAAAGTCTGTTTAAGCGTTCTGATAAGCTCAGCACCTCTTGCTCTGTATTGATTATGACTACAGATAGCATTTGCTCAGCCGAGTACTCTGCGGAATAATTTGTCCCAGAGCTCATAGAAGGTCCAAGGGCAAGATTCACCTTATTGCTTGTCAATTAAACTCTAATAATTAAATTATCTTTCCACTTCGTCCCTGTATTGTTTCCAGTCCTTGTGTTCTCTTGCTAGTCCTTATTATTTCCTATTTCTTCAACAAATCATACTCAATATAAAGACAATAACTTCCTTAGAGTCTTTAAAGTCATTAGCTAAGCCATTTCAATGATTATTGGAACACAATAAGGCTATTAATCTTTTAACTTTTAATAGTATGCATATCCCTAGTTAGTTTCCCAGGATATAGTTAGTTTTCATTGATCCATGCTCACTTATTTAATTTATTCACTGCCTCACTGACATTTAACAATGGTCACAGACAGAAACTCCAACAATCCCCTTGTGTCTGAGATATGAATATATTGGTGTATACCTTTGTCTAGTAAAAGGTAAAGTTCTAGAAGAATGTGTTTAGTTTTTGTGCAAAATTTTTGGTGGTAAAAAATCCAACAATATTCAGACCAGGATACTGTAGCAAAGATTGTAAATTTTATTTTTGGACTTGCTCCAGCAGTTCCATGTCTTTCTTATGTTGGGGACACCAGAGCTGAATGCAGCACTGCATGTGGGGTGTCACAAAAGCAGAGTAGAGGGGCAGAATCCCCTCCCTTGACCTATTGGCCATGTTCCTGTTGATGCAGCCCAGAATACTGCTGGCTTTCTGGGCTGCAAGACCACATTGACAGCTCATGTCATTTCCTGTCAACCAAAAGACACCCAAGAAACTGAAAGACTCAGTAACAATTCTATGACTGTGTCACAAATAGAGCTGCTGAAGCAGAAAGAATATGGGGTACCTAGCAGCACTAGAACACTTTCAGATCACCAAGAGAGGTGTTATTCACTCAAGATAAAATATGAAAGTACAGGGTCCATTTTTCTTGCCTTAGTTAAAAAAATATAGGTAAGGTTGTAGAGAGGAAGGTAACAAATAGATGTATACTAACAATTTACTGGAAAGTCTTGAGACAATGTGTAAAGACATTTGTAAAAAATCTTATTTAAAAGTAAAGTATATTTTGTTTCTTTGAGATTATAATATTGTTCAATATCTGCAGTGTTGTAGTTGAGGAGCAAACTGATTTCAATATCTTTCTTTTCATCTTAAATGCTTCCTCACCTAGTTTTATTTTTCCCTGTGCAGATGTAAATTGTTTTTTCAAAATGAGCATGACAAATTTCCAGATCTGATTACAAATATTTTTCATTTATCCTAAAGAATTAACAGGACTCAAATAAGAGTAAAATAATATGGAATCAGAGCCCTCTAGGATACAATGAATTATAGGACTAATAAGGTCTAATGCTGCACATTATACATGGAAATCTACTCTTTACCAATCTCTCCATGTTTACAATGAGCTAGCTGAACAATGTAAAGAATCCTCTGGAATGAAAAATACAATTTTTTATAAAATTACTGATCTTTCATCAGAAATTCAATAATCATGTCAGGTCACAAATAACAACATGTTTTTGACCTATGAGTAGAAATGTAATTACAGAGAAAACTGATTCCCCAGGTTTCTTTATAAGAAAGGGCAGAAAATGGACAGGAAAATGGGCAGAAGAATCCACAATGACATAAAATTCTCTTAAAGAATTTTCAAGGAAATGATAGAATTTCCTATATTATATCTATGCCTTGTGCCTTGCCATTTCCAAAGGACAATTCACTATTGCTATCAGGACACACATTGGCAATCTGTTGGCCTAGAGGCTGTCTACAGGCAATCTTAAGACTGATTCCTTTTTTCACAAGACAGATAAATCACCTCTGATATCACAAATATATTTTTGGTGTCAATCTCCACAATTTCTATATTTTTCCTGAGTACTACTAATAGAAATGAGAATATCTTAGTCTAAGAGTACTAAGGTATTCTAGTTCTGTTTACAGTACTGCCTAAATATAAGAAAGCATGAGATATAGTAGGAGATATGCATGTTCATCACCACTAAATGACAGCTCATTAAGTTAATTCAATTTATGGAGGTTAACCTTCACTTGTGCTAGAGATAAACTAAGTCCAAGTCACATTGACTACCCAACTAAATGTTTTTGACAATAATGGGAGCTTAAAAAGGTAGCTTACCTGCACACATAGAAAAGTGGATTTTATTGTCTTACTATTAAGTCCCAGAATGGATTTCTGGAACAGCAAGAAAAGAAAAATCATGCATAGTTTTTTAACCTGGCATCACATGATGATTAAATGTAAAATTCAGAAATGTATTTATATATTTAAATTTATATTTATTTATATTACTTATATATTTATTTGTTATATAGCAGTAATTTTTTTGTTCAATACAACTATAATAATCTTTCTTAATTTACTGTAATAGTAATTATAATATATAGTAAGTATAATACAATGCCACTTTGAATGTTTGTCATGCATTTTATTTTTTCTTAAAATGAACTAAAGCATAGAAAGACCCTTTTTGAAGCTGTTAAAGTGAAACCACACTTGTAACTCAAAGCAAATTTTGAGTGAGATTTTATATTTAAATCCTAATAATTTTCTCAGTCTTTGAAACAGTGGTGAAACTAGTACAGGATGTCAAAGGAGAAGTATGGAAATGAGTGAAAATATATCCTCTGAAGGCCTCTGTACTATTTTTATTTCTTCCTGCCAGGGGCTGCAATCAAACAATGCACAATGAATATTCATTATGGAGCTGAGTAATCGATTCTATTATTTGCTTTTATACACTTCACAAAACTAAGTTCAGTAGAGAAAGACACATCTGGTTGGATGCTGAAGCAATGCATCTCTGACTCTTTCACTTCCAGAATGCTGACAGAGACAGTATTCAGGAAATGAAACATTCCTCAAATTTTCAAAAACTAACATGAAAGGCCATTTTTGCAGTGTTAAATAACTTACTTTTATTTTTGCTGACATCAATATAAATGTGCATATTTATGCTATCCAATGTAGGATCCTTAATAATTTTCTTTCAAAGGGACTATATTTCACTCAATATGTGGAATATTCTTTATAAAATACTCTGATTTACATCATCTTCAAGTTATTTTTATTTACACTTTCATGTTACTCTCACAAAACAGCTATCACTTTAATGAAAATTGATATGAACTAAGTCTTGGGAGGTTTATGAAAAAAATTAGTAAAAGATAGTATATAAACTGTGTTTCAGTCTGGCAAGAAGCTGAAAGACAGAAAGAGGCAATTTTGTCTTATGCCTAGGTTGCATTACTGCTACCATGTGTATGACTTTTTTTTCATGTTCTTGTAGCTGAGAGCAAAATTGTCATGGGAAATGGTCTTAAACATTTTACTTATCTAAACATACAAAAACTTCTCAAACTTTCTTTAACTCTACATGGGACTAAAAATCTGTCAAAATGTTTTTTTCCACCTGTGTTCTCTAACATTTAGAATATTAACCTGAATCCCAGTGTGCTTTCACAGCTACAATGCCAGTGTCATTTTAAAAGCTTTCTGTTCAGCATGATTTTCACCATATAGCTTCCCTCACTCTTTTATGTTATTCACATAACATAAAGCTAATTTATGTGGCTTCTTTGTTTAATAGAAAGCAGGTATTATTAATTAATGATCTTTAATACTAAGCTGGAACCTTATAAACTCACAACATGAAAGACCAATGTTAACAAAATTTACACTAAAATTATTAGGTGATTCATAAGAAAGCATATAGAATTTGGTATTTCTCCCTATAGATAAGGCATCATAGGACATAATTAAGAATACTTAGAAACACCACCCTCACAATTTGGGAATGGTTCATGATGCTCTTTGTCTGACTGGAAACAACTTTTGAATATAAATTTCCTAATTTCTGCTTACTCAGCAAAAATTCCACAACACACACACAATGTTATAGACAGTTTTCAAGTTTCTCTCTTCATGAACTCATGTGCCTTTGTAGAAAAATCTAGGAAAAAAAATGTTTAAAGAAGCAATTTAAGTTTTGATATGAATTTCAGAAGAAAATTGATTTCTAGGAATTAACCTTTGTGTTCCCATGGCAGAAGTTTGTTTCCTTGTTTGTTTTACCTCTTTCTTGGAATGCAGACTACTCTTACATGTTCTTAACTTTGTCAGCAGTTGATTTACAGATGTTTTCAAAACGTGAGCAATGCAGTGCAACCAGTATTTCTCTGTAGGTTTGTCAATAGAATATATGAAATGAGTAGATGGGGAAGAAGGAAAATAATCAACAAAGACTATACACTTTTGGTTTATAGTGTGGAGTGGGAGTTCTTTTTTTAAAAAAGCAGGTTTTGTGCTAATTTTTCAAGTTTCCTTTTTCTACCAACAGGGAAATACAAAAGCTATTGGAAATGCTATCTTTTGAACAATAGCTAAATGCATTTAGACTTTAGTCCCCACAGGTAAGTAATAGGTATTTGAGCCCTCTCTCCCATTTTTTACAAGGGCAGTGAAATTGTGTGATCAAGACCAAAGTAATCTTTAATAACATAATACAAAGGATGTAGGCAATTTGGCTCAGTATCAGATAAACATTTACTCTGGGAATCCATGTAAATCAGAGGAATCACTATTTGTTAGTCTTGGCCCTGGACGTGCCTAATCAGCCAGAATTTTCTATTAATGACTTCTGAATAGTCATGACAAAAGTAATTACTTTAAAGATGGGCAAAGAGTTTTGGCAGGAAAAGACATGACATTTTGTAATGGTAAATAATATCTCTCCTTCTCAATATGCAACACTGCTGAACTATGTGCAGTGCATACAAAAAAGGAATGGGCTATGTGTTAAGCTTATCAATTAAGAATTCTAATGAAAGAGTTTTTCACAGTTATTCTTAACAAGAAATTTATAGGACTGATCTCATAGTCTCGTGTTTGGGTTTTTTTGCTTCTTTGTGGCTGGATCGTTTTTTGTTTGTTTAGTTTTTAACTAAGGTAGAGGTGAATGCAAGGAGAGCAACAATGGTTTAGAGAATAAAATATTGTTCAGGATTTTTTGCAAGACTGTTACAGAATGTCCATCTTGGCTTTACCTCTCACTTGGGTCCAAATTCTTCAAGGTCACCTTCTTTGATTTTAAATACAACATAAGTCAAATTATTAGCCCTGGTATACAAACACATTCCTTAGAATTAAAATGAAAGCATATGGATCATGCTCCTTAGGATTGTTTTCCTTAAATCCTCCGTGATTTTGCTCCCAGCCTGTAGTTAAAGGATATCAGCATTTCCTTTATATTATCTAGTCACAGTTCAAATTTGAGGGGGGAGTAACTACTTAGTAAAAGGTAGAATTTGAATGGATTTGCAATTTTTTATGGTATCACTTGACATTTCCAAGCTATGGCATATGATACATTAAATAACAGCTATGATAAAAAAATATGATCTAAAGATTTTTTAGAAGAACCAAGTGCCATGTTCCCTTCCTCGAATTTAAATTGTTATAACATGTTATTTTCTCTTTTGTAATGATAATGGGCATATAGTAATTTTCATGCTAGAATTGTAAAACATTTTAGAACTATACACAGAATATAATTTATGTGAGATAATATAATGTTCTAGGGATATAGAAACAGGCAAACTTTTTGTAGGCTGCTATTTAGGTTCCAAGCTAACCAAAACCAAGGCCTGCAATACTTATAGTACTGTTCTTTTGTATTTTTAGGTAGAAGAGTGCTGTTAACACAATAGGGGCTTGGCTAGTGCTGAGCTATACTCACAGAGCATCAAGGCTCCAACAGTCCCTTCCCAACAAAGAGAGGCTGGGGGTGGAGTAGAGGATGGGAAGGGACACCACTGGGACAGCCTACCCAAACTGACCAGAGGGATATTTCATACCTATGACATCTGTTCATCAATGGAAACTATGATGAGGCACCTTGTTACATAGGTGTTTCTTCCAAAGCAATCCTAAAGATCCCTCCCTTTCCCTTAGCTTCTTTTCAATCACATTCATTCATGATTTTCTTTTTTCTTAGAATTAAGTTCACTAGAATTTGTTCAATTTTTTCTCTAGGTTTTTCTGAAGAGTTTCTACTTCAAAAACAGTCCAAGACACTTTTAATAGATTCATCAGTATTAAATATCGGTCTTCTAAAATCAGTCAAAACTTAGAAATCTACTTTGTCGTAATATGGCACTTTCAGCAGACTACCTTTATCTTGGGTCTTTCTTAGGCAAAGGTGCCTTGGCTTGAGTCTGATTGTTCTAAGACTCTGCTGAAATTTGTTAGTTTATTGTAGAAGACCATTTAAAGAAAAAAGAGTAACACTACTAAATTCAATGTTGTTGTACTTTTCCTCATTAAAAGGCAATGTTTTCCAAATGGCCGTTGGAATGTCTTACCATCAATTATTATTAAAAGATCAGTCAATTGTTTGAAATTTATTATGAAAGCATTTTTCAGATGGCAATGTTAATTGAATTTGACATTAGATGTACTTCAGGATGAGGTAATTAAACTTTGAATGCTATTGACAGTGGTTAGTGACATGTATTAATTTTCTTTGATAATTTTTAGAACAAAATATAACAGTATTTAAACAGTTCTACAGGTTTAAAACAGTCTTCATTTTTCATTTCACAATTTTTTTTCACTTGAATATAAACTCCTTGAAAGGATGGAAATTACAGTTTTAAACAGGTTCTTTGTTATTTTAAGATATTTAAATGCAAGCTGTCTAATAAGACTTGAAATGGCCTCTCTGACCTAGAACTGTCTCTACATTAAAAAATAAAAGAAACAAAAATCAAAGAAAATAAAATTATCTGGAAGAAGAAATCTGAGCCTTTCTCAATTTTAGATCCTGGCCCATAAAGTAAGGCCTTCTTTCCTTTAGTTTGTCTGAAGATTCCTTGCATTCTTAAAGGTCTTCCTTTAATATTAAAGAATATCATTAAAGATCATTATGTTTCAATTTTGCTTGCAAACATCAGAAGTGTTTCCTGATATACTATTTTACATATATTTTCTTGGTCTGAGAGTGACCTTGTCTATGACACTGTATGAGAGAATTGAGGATTCATCTCAATTTCAGCAACATGAAGATAGAGTCCTCCTCTAAGCAGTATGTGTTGGTTTCCAAACCCCAGTAGAATGAGGAGAGGACAAGGTCTTCTACCCCTCATGCACAGCAGTAGAACAGGGAACTTAATTTCCTCCATGAAACAAAGAGAGGTGTCATTTTCAGGTCACTTCTTCCACTCATCTTGTTACATTACATTGGAAATATGTGGCAGAAGTGGCAAATTAAGCTCATCTGTGGAATTCCAAGTGAAAGCTAGAAGTACTAGATCCTGTTTGTAAAGAATGAAATAAATATATTTATTTTACTTAGGAGACCTTATTAAAAAAAGACAAAAAACTACAACAAAAAAACCCCAACAAAAATCCAACAAAAACAAGCAAACAAACAAACAAAACCAACAACAAAACAAATCCCAACCAAACCCGGCTCATTTGTAACTTATAAATTTTCTAAACACTAGAAGTTTTTAATCAGGAAAATATATCTTTTTCCATTATACGTCAGATAAATAATACCCTTTCATCAAAATCACCTTTTTAATAGATATATAGTTTAAAAATTTTGTCAAATACCTCTTCCAAAAAAGTATACACTAGACAGCTACAAAGAATTTAGAATACAATTCAAATGTATGTACAATTATTAAGCTTAGAAAGGGATTATGTGAAATTAGTTTTGCAACGCTATTCATAACATCAGAGAAAAAAGACAACCAAGACTGGAATATGTGAGGTATAACAAAAATTTTCCCATTCCAGTATTTTGGATTTCCATGTTTTAACCAAACAAATTTTGCACTAGGGAAGATCAGATTCAAATGCCAAGTGGAAAATTCAAGTGTTTTAACTGAAGATTTAATAATTTCATTCTTCCTGATTATCAGTGGTATGGCACCTCCAGCCTAGATCATTCACTTATGTATGTAACCATCTGCTGTTTTGGCCCTTTCCTGGGAAGACCAGTCTTATTCATGAGCCATATCCGGCAAAGATCCCAAGCACGTTATGGATCTGCAACTCAGCTTCCTTACTTTAAAAAAGCTCTGCTGCTGAGTAATCAAGTCATCTCTGGAAACTGTGCTCCCTCCTTTGGAACATAAGAGATCTTTAATATGTAAAACAATTATGATTATAATGGGTAGCAAAGTCTGTATATATTTGTACATGTGTATGTATGTATTTGCCTACATATGTGTAGACAATATGCAGTGATCATTACTATGATTCTTAATTTTTAGTAATTTCTTTAGACACAAGAAATGTATAAGGAATTTCTTAGTAAAGACATTTTAGTAGGGAAAATGAATCTCAGCTGCTACAAAAGCTAAAATGAAACAGCAAGCATGATATGAAGTGTGAGGTTATGATCTCCAGTGCTCTAGGCACTAACTTCATCGGGTACTTCTCTAAAAAAGCAAGCAGCTAATAGCTGCTAAAAAGGTTATTTATTGCAGAAGCACATCAGTCTCCAAGGCACTGTCACAGACATCAAAGTCCTTACTACGTTTAGTTTAGAGTCCCTAGTTAAAGCAGAGGCTGTTCCCGAAGGTTCTGGCGAGCCGAAGTCGGTGCAGCAGCTCTTATCTTCTTCTCAGGTGTTGATGGCTGTAAAAGCAATGGCAGCAAAGCAGAGGGCAAAAAAGGTAAAAGACAAAAGCACTAACTCTCCTTGATACTAATTCTTATATAGGGTTTTGCTGACAAGCTAAGATGCAAGCTCGGACCACCACTCCTCAACCTATTATAATCCTAATTTCTTAGCACGCTAGGTTACGTATAACATTACACATATCCTCTATCTTGTTCTATCTAAGAAATGTAAGCAATATTCTTACTATAGCTCTATTATGTCTAAGTCCTGTCTACAACTGTGGGCCTGGAGCCTCTACTGAAGATATCAATATGTTTCAACCTTCAGTAGAACACTCACTGCTACTGTGGCATTTGAGACCTTTTACTTACTAAAAGCACTACAGCTCCTGCTAAAACTTACTGACTTACTTCTACTTTATGTGTGAGTGGCTTAATATACTTCAATCCATCCAAAGGCTTCAATTCAATCTCTGCACCTTGTTTCCTCCTTGAGGGATTCAAAGAATCCCCTAACTCACCGACTCCAACAATGAAGCACATGGAAAAGTGATGCTCGCTGGAACTTAAGCAAAAAAAAATAAGAGGCAGCGTAAGGGTGTGCACCAATATGTGTGTGAGCTTAGGCATAAAGTTTTAGAGGATTTATGAGAGTGACAGAGAATTAAATTTTGGGAAGTGGGCAAAGACTTCTAGCAGTCAGATTTACTGGCATGCCTGCTGATCTTCCCAAGCACACAATATTCAGAAACCATTTCCTATACCTGTTCCTTACTTGAAAGTCTGGCCAGATTAACTATGAGCTAAAGTTTATACTCTCAAGCAGCCCCGGGGCTTAGCTTCCAGCAATCCTTTATAGTTAGCACATTAGTCATCTTCAACTGGAGATGAACTTGAAAAATAGCTGAAATATCTTCCAAATACCAGCCAGATGCAGAACTGCTGCAGGTTCTACTCATGGGAAAATGTCACTATGTCTGTTAATCAACATCTTATTTCAGCTGAATCTCTTTTGACAACATTGTTTCTGAGGACAGTATTCAGGCAGGATATGAGAAACTCAATAGCATCTCACTGCAGGTGTATAGGTTATGACATGTCATATGTGACCTCAGCCACTCAAGTGCAACATTTTCATCCTGTGCCTCCATTCCATAAATTCCAACTTTCTCTAAACTGTTCTGATCTTCGTCTAAATTCCACTTCTTTAGACAGAAGTTTTTTTTAGACTTACTCCAATACATTTGCATCTCAGAGAGAAATAGGATAAAAATAAAACCTATTCATCAGTGACAGACAAATATTCTAATTTTCATGAGTTTTGACAGGACTTGGTTTGCCATAGGTAATACACATTTACAAGTTGTATTTTATTAGCGCATCACATCATGTTACAATGAATTACAATTTGTCACATAGTATTAATATTATGTTGTATCTGACAGGGCATTGTTTCTATCTGAGCACACTAAGAAGTTAGCAAACTTATGGGAATTATATGTGTTTTTCCTGTATTTTTAGCTCTTAAAAGGTGGGAGAGTTTGTTGTTGATCAACTGAACAAATAACGTTAATGTATGTTAATGTATGTTTTGACACCAAAGAGTAAAATCTCTTGACTGAAATCTTAGAATTTTTTTTTCTCATTTTATTCTGGCTTTTAAAATTTAATCATTAACAAGTTTTTATACAACGTGCAAACTCTAACATGCAGAATCCACTAGTGGCCTAATCCTGTGCCATTTAAGTAATTAGGGACTTTGTCACTACCTTCAGCTTTTGGTTCCCTTTCTATAAAAGCACTCAAGCTCAGCTGCACTTTGATGTATGCAGTGTAAGGTATTCTAAACAGAGTTTATCCTGATTGTTTCATGTTACCATGATACTTAGCATTGAAATGATAACTGGAATCTTGTGCATACTGAGGAAAAAGAATTAGAAAGAATAAATTAAACATGTTTTCAGGAAATGGTGGAAGCACAGTGATCTGATTATTCCTTATACAGTCACTTGCATATTTGAAGCAGAGGTAAGATCCCATGAGACTTAGAAGAAATTATTTATCTATGTAAATATTTATTATGTGCCTGGGACAAGTATTCAACAATATTAGATATTTCTCATTTTTACCTAATAAAAACATAGAATAAAAAAAGAGAAAATAAATGTTTGTACCAAGAAATTAATGAACTAACATGATTAGGCACAACTTTGAACATTTAAATAGGTGCTCTTTTTTTCATAGGTGCAGTTTTCTTATGCTTTATTAAGAGCTTTAATGAATATATACTTTCCAAAATGTGCACGTAGACAGGAACTCTGATTTTGAATATGTATATTATTTTGTTTCAAATAGTTGTAATTTAATTAACTACTGTTTAGTATTTGCTATTGTCACTTGTTGTTAGAAGTTTCATATTGTTTACAATATTTTCCAGGAAAATATTAACTACACATAAACTGAGCATACTAATTTTCTATAAATTATATATATTAAAATCTATACACATAAAGAACATAAAAATTTAACTCTGTCATTCACAAAAATGCCATTAGAATCAAAGCAATTTCACCTGTCTCCATCTCAACAAGAAACTCCTTACATTAATTTTTAAATTTTTTTTTGTGATGATGTATTATAAATGTCTTCTTGACCCAACACCTAATTGATCTCTACCACCACTGCTAAGGTTATAGAAAACTGCTAAAGCTCTTTCGGTGTAATTTTTGAAGAAGGGATTTAAGAAATGTTTACCAAAATATATGTCTAAATGATTTTGTGTTAATCTGCATGACCTGTCAACATTAATTTAATGATTTCATGATGATCTCTTTTATATGAATGAGGTTATTAAAATCCTGCTTTTCTTTTTTTTTTCTTTTTTTTTTTTTTTTCCTGTTAGTAGGATTGGTTGACTTTGTCTGGCTGCTAAGTGCCCACTGAGCCAATCTCTCACTCCCCCTTCTCTGCACAACAGCAGAGAAAATAAGATCAAAACTCATGGACTAAGAAATGAAGCAAAACAAAATGATTTATTATTTATGTCCAATCCTCATGCAATATCTAATGTCCAGCCAGTTCCTGAGGAGTACACACTCTATATGTACCTTTTCATGTTTTATTAGTAAACTGACTAAATCACAGATATTACTCAGGGTTTCTTACATATTATTCAATGTTTTTTACTTGAATAAAGCCTGAAGGTTGCAACTTTATTGCTAAAGGGGGAAGGAAAAGAAGCTTCTTACCATTATAACCAAAGAAAAAGAAAGGGCCTTGAGTCAAGTTATTTTTACTGTTTACTGCAACTAAAATTCTTAAGCCTTTCAGTAGAAAAAATTTTAAAATGGTAGCTTTGGAAGGATTTAAAAGTTCCCCCTTAGCTTATAAGCATATTTATGCATATTTAAATAAGCATAAAATAAACATGAGAAAGACTATATAAACTATTCTCTCCATATTCAATATGAAACAATTATACCTAGGAGGAAAGATAGAGAAAAAAATTTTTTTTAATATTTATGTTGAGAATAGCATAAAAATTAGAAATTGTGTTCCGTTATTACTTTACATTTTTCCTCCTTTTTTCAACTTTCATGAAAAGCAAATGTTTATTGGAAGAAGGACAATCATACAAATAAATTAATACCAGAATATCAGGTACAGCAAAGTCTTGTGGCTCACAAACAAGTAGGGAGCAATTTGCAAGAATTGTTAAATAAATAACAGGCACATACACGTGTGCACACACACACACACACACACACACACACACACACACACACACACACCTCCTTCTCATCTGGCTTGTTAAATTTGAGAGAAAAAGTTTAAGTTTCTACTGAGAACCAAAACAATTTTGATGTTAGCAATCTACAGAAGCAGTTGTGCTGGATTTATTTCATATGAATAAAGAAGAATTGATTGGTGAAGTGCTTATTGAGGGCAGCCTAGAGAGGAGGTCCTATGAGAAAGTGCTGTTTGAGATCCTGAGAAAAATGAGCAATAAAAACAGCAGACTTACAACCACAAGCCTCTGGGGAGGATCCCAGTTTTTAGTGCTCTACTTGGTGAGATCCTGTGGGAAACTGGTTGACCTCCAAGGACAGTGTCCTTAAAACACAGAAGGATTCATTCTGACATGCAGGAAATAGATCAGGTGGGGCAGAAGGTCGGTGCCGACAAACATGAACTTCTGACTCAGCTCAGATGCAGAAAGGAGGTGCAAGGAGGGGTGGAGGCAAGCACTGACTGCACTTGAGTGGTACCAAAGAGACATTGCTTGTATGTGCTGGGTTGGAGAGCCAAAAGCCAAAGTGGAGTGAGAATGAGCACTCAGAACAGATGTCAAGGGCAGGAAGACAAGCTTATAGAAATACGCTGGTAGGAGAAGGAATGTTGAGTGGACTGCTCTCCACTGCTCAGTGGGGAGAGGACCTGGTGATGATAGACATAGAGAAATCTGAGGTGCTCAGTGAGGGTCTTTGAAAGCTTTATTATGAGGTCTTAGAGGCCCTGATCCTACATTCAGGTTTTGTGGAAGCCAAAGTCAAGGCAGAGTGAACGATCACTTAACGCACTTGGTCTAACACAAGCCCACAGCACAGGATGGTTTGCAGTTGCAGGTGTTGATGGAGCTGGCTGATGTCTTTAGACGTTTTTTCAATAAAAGGAAAGAAAGAGAGTGTGGGGAAACTACAGTCTAAGCAGTCACATCTCAGTTTCTGGAATTCAGTCCCAGAAAAGGAAAGAACAATGAGCAGGCATGTAAAATGAATTATGTGGACGATTTCACTGACACTGATAGCATTTTTGAGATAGTTTAAAATTGCTTTTAAAAAGTTTATATATCAGTGTTTAAGACTTGAAAAAGTCATAAAAAGAACAAAACCATAAATCAGCTACTTGTGTATCAATTAATAGGTCATTGGCAAAAGCAGTGGTTCTCCCCAGCTTGAGTTTTTTATTAATCTTTTCTCTAATTTGTGTTTAAATTTGAGTAATCGGTCTAGTACCGAATGGATTTTTTTTCAGAAAACTGAAAATTATCTACCAAATGTTATAGACTTTCAGATGAGAAATCATTGTAATTTGGATAACTGAAAAGTAATTTCTTCTGCAAAACCAGACTTTTTCATACCTATTCTGTGTCCAACAAAATCTCAATCCATCTGGATACACTGTTCTTTTGTCTCATACAGTTTTACTTAGAAAGAAAGGGGAAAAAATATTGCCCTAAATCTGTGAAATGCTGATCTGGCACAAAAGTCTCCTTTTAATTTTGCTATCAGTCAGCTTGTCTAGAATCCCTGACAGTGCTTTGCCTCTGACACAGTCATATATAACATGATGTATTTGTATGTAACACATCGTTGCTTGGATATGCACTTAATAGTCATGTTATAAAAAAAATCAAATTACTTCAGTTTTTTTTAGAATACTAAAGAAATTGCTTTCAAATTTTATACACAGCGAAGAATGTAAAATTATTTACACAAATATATAAAACTGATGCTCCTCTAAAATTCACAAAGTCAACAGCAATTATGTTTATTGAGACTGATGATTTTATTACTGAGACTGTTTAAGCCATCAGTATGTATTTCAAGTATGTATCATCAGTATGTATTTAGAAGGTTCAATTAACAAAAAAATCAATTTTTTATTACTTTTAAAGAGGGGGTATTAAATAATCCAGTTTTAGTTCAGATTGACAGACCTCAACTGAATTTCATTCCGTTCCTTATCAGATCACTCAGTCTATACTTAACCTGCTACAGAGAAAAAAGGCAAGAACCCACTAGGCAGAACTTCTTGAGATAGACTCCAAAGCAATCCATAAGGGAAGTCAACATTCCATTTATATAAATACATATGTATGTATGTATAAACCAAAAAAATCCAACCAACCAAACAACTAACCAACCAACAACCGACTTACCAGAATAACCCCAATCATACCAAAGAAAACCTTCCAAATGGATGTCCTTTACTGTGTTCTTTGATGCAATATTTCTTATGAACTTAGAAATTACAGCAAGCCACTTCCTGAAGCCAATGGCATGGTGTTTCTATGGTGAAGAGTTCAAGGGAATGAAGACCAGATAAGCTTTATTACTTCTTGTTTAAGAAAACTCAAGAAACTCCAGGATGCACAACATCTGCTCAGAAGAACTGCTTGCACAGCAGGTATTGCCTTTCCTAGGTCTGGGAGCTGGGGACTTGGCATGTACGTGAGGACAGCTGCCTCACTCTGCTTGTCATACACTGTGCAGATCAATTCTGAATAACCTGAATATGCAGGGACGGGTTCAGATGGGAAAGTAGTTACTTCTCACACTTAATTGGGCAGAGAGAATTGCTGTACAGGACAGCAAAATACACAGTGTTTTCCTACAGGACAGCACTATCCCAATGGAATAGCATAATTATTTTACATAGACTGGTAGCAATAGGACAATAGGGGACAATTTTAAATGAAAAAGAGCCATTTGGTTTAGACGTTACCAAGAAATTATTTTCTATGAGGGGGTGATGCCCTATTCCCAAAGTTTTCAAGGCCAGGCTGGGTGGGGCTTTAAGCACCCTGATCTAGTTGGAGGTGTCTCTGGGTATGGCAGGGGACTTGAACTAGATAATAGTTATTACTCCTTTCAGACCAAGCCATTCTATGCCTTAATGCATCTACAATGCACTCCTTCATGTCCTAGAATGTGAATACCTACTTAGATATAGATGCAAATCTTTTTACAACCAATGTTTCCCTTCCCCTTCCCCTTCCCCTTCCCCTTCATTTTTTCCTAGTCAAATCATGATTCCTTTAACTGGCCTACCAGTGAGCGTTAGTTCTGGTAAACTAATCTGCCAGACTGATCTTGAACTGCTCTCAATGGGCCTTCATTTATTAAGGTGATTTACTGGTTCAGTGGAACTGGTGGCATAAATAATAGTCTGTTACTTTTTCCCTTTATGCTTGTGCAGTTTAAAATCTGGGGATCTCAGTCTCTCAAAAATAATTATTAATCTAGGAAGATGCAATTAATACATTATTAGTATTTCTTGAAACATTGAAATGTTTTCTTTTTTAGAATCCAAACACTCCATCAAAACATTTTTACTTCATTCTGTTCACTTGAAGTGCAGATTGTTCTGAGACATCTGAGCTCATACCAGTCTAGATTTTCCACTGTTGTTGCATAGACAGTCCTAGCTATGAAAAATGTCACCTGGACTCTCTTTGACTCATTAACTGATTTAGTAAAAAAATTGTGAACTCTGTGTCTCAGCTATGCAAAGCAGCAACTCATTGTGTAATTGTTCATTACTGTTACTGGTCTGTAATTTTCACAGAGTGCAGATTTTAATTACAGAAGAATAGCTGCTGCCTTGCATGGCTTTTCTAGCTGGTTCCACGGCAAAGATTTGTTGAAGGATATAGAAAGATATATTTAAATCTAAGACATTTAATCTTACAGAAACTTTTTGTGAGAAGGCTTATGAATCTCACTCTGCTCATTTAATATTTGCCCAAAACAAATAAAATATCTCCTAAATGTATTCCTCTGTTTCTCTAGAACCAGTTTATAAAATATCTGAAATGTAAAAGAGCCCAAAATTCTGAATCTTATTTTTTGAGACTAGTAGCCATTTACAACTTTGGCCATTCTCTCCTCCTGTAAGTTGTATGAAGGAAACATGGTAATAATCTGCCTTCTATTTCTAATGGTATCATTTATTTAAATATTTTCTTGTAGCTGTACTAGAAAGGTGTATCTGTCAGTAAAATCTCTACATAAAATGCCAAACAATGTCTTCATGGTCTAGATGACATTTCTTCTGGTATTCAGCCTAGGGAGCAAAACCACTAGACCAGGTTGCTCAAAGCCCTATCCAACCGGGCCTTGAAAAATTCCATGGATGGGGCATCCATAACTTCTCTGGGCAACCTGTTCTAGTGCCTCACCATCCACACAGCAAAGATTTTTTTCCAAATATCTAATCACATTCTACCCTCTTTCAGTTTAAAGCCATTCCCCTTACATTACACACGTATCATTACACATTCTTGCTAAAAGCGCCTTTTCCACTCTCTTGTAGGCCCTCTTCAATACTGGAAGATGTTATAACACCTCTCCAGAACCTTCTCTTCTCCAAGCTGAACAACCCCAACTCCCCCAGGCTGTCTTTATAGGAAAGGTGCTCCAGCCCTCTGATCCTCTTCTGCCTTCCTCTGGATTCCCTCCAACAGGTCCAGGTCCTTCTTATTTTGGGTGTCCCCCAAACTTGGTCTGAGCAGCCTGCTCTCAGGATGATCTAACTGTCAGAAGGCTCTATACTGCTGCAATACTGCTGTACACCTGTAGTAGAGCTAAAATGAGGTGTGAACTTTAAGTTTGGACCAATATTTGGATGAGAACTCACAAAAAAAAACTACCAAAATACAGAGAATTCCCTTAAAAAATTAAATTTCTTCAAGCTTCATGATGCAGCTCTGGTTTGAAGACTGAAGAGCTTTTGAACAGAAAAGTTTCATGAATACTTACTGTCCTAAATTTCCTGGGTTAACCCTGCTGAACAAAATTTCGTCAATAATGTAATTAACAACATGCTTTGTGTAACTCTAATCAGATATCAGCAACCAGTATTCTTGCCATTGCATTGCAATGCCATGATTTTTCTTTTTTTTTTTTAGAGATATTTCAACTTTGCTGAAATGTAAAACGTTGTATTTGAAAAAGTATCTGTAGTCAATTTCAAGGGACTGTGAATGGAAGTATCCTTAACACTGAAACTTTTGGTGTTTAATACTTAGCAAAAAACCTGAAAGCAGGAAAAAAAAAAAAAGGAAAAAAAAAAAAAGCAAGCAAACAAATAAAAATCCCTGCAAATGCATCCTTATAAAAACCTCCTTATAAAGATTTTTTACGCATGAAGAAACACCTAATCTATAATTACAGTGAAAGAGAAGGCTTGACACTCTGAGCCCCTGCATTGATTCTTGCTGATTCATTTAGGATTTCTCTCAGACAACCTGAAAAACAAGTGTACTAAAACCAATCAATCAACTTTCCTGATGTCCTAGTAATATGAAAGGATCTGAGATTACTTAATATTTAATAAGACTTTTCCATGTGATCAAATGCCTTGATGTCAATGAGACCATCCATACATGGAAGTTAAATATAAGGAAGGTTTTCAAGAAATATGATATTGAATATCAGTGCAATATATGTTCTGATTACATATATCTTACCTGGACAAGACTCTGGTTTGGACCACACAAACACAGTATAAGTCTTTAATGAGTTGGTATATGTTAAGCACCCAGCTAATTTCTACTCAGATAAATCTATACATGAATTCTTATTAGACATCAGGTGATATCTTCTTTATGACAAGGACCATTTGCTCAAATGTTTCCTGAAATTAGTCCAAGTAAGAGGAGAGTAAGAGATACAGAGATATAGGAGAATAAATTAAACATTTCATTAACTAAGATCTTTTCCCAGGGAAAAAAAAAATGGCAAATCATTCCACTTATGCTGTAGTCTGAGAGATTTTTTTTTTAATGGCAGGATAATGTGCACTAAACATTTATCTTTAAAATGTTGACAAAAATAGCAAAGAACTGCTTCAAAATACTGGCAATCACAAAGACTTGCAAGAGGAAGAACATATCCTTTAGAAGTCCAGAAAACTGATCTACTTATTTTTATATGACAGCTATTTCAGTGATATCAGTGATTTTAATCAAAAGTGCATCACAAAGTTCTGTAAAATGACTGTCCATGAGCTAAAAGAATCTACAATATTTATTTTTAAACCTTTTAACACTTTTGTTTTTATATGTCTCCTTTTGTTTTCAGATCTGCTTTAGAAGTCTTTTATTTTTAACCTTGCTGTCTCTCTAGGAACCAGAGCTGATAATCCTCAGTGCACAACACAGTTCTAGAAGAGCTATAATTATGTTACTGGAAGAGGACAGAGGGGCTTTTATAATTGTTCTGCAGCAACATTCAGTGCAGATTTGGGTTTGCTATGGGGTTTACTGCAAGTAGAGTTTGGAAACACACTGTAGATTTTTCTGGCTTACTATTTGATGATATGTTGTTGCAATTAATAGAAAAAAACCATTGAAATACTTAACCAAAGCAGAGCCCTGTAACACTTTGGAAAAGTCTTGATGGTTTAGAAAAAGCAGACAGTTTCCTGTATGCAAATTAAAAAGGAAAGGCTGGGTGTAAGAGTGAGCATGAAAGCCCTGGAATTTGTTTTCAGGGCCAGAGTACAGCCTAGAAAGCAGAGCAGGGTAAGTATTTTGGTATGTTTAGGGTATTTCATTATTACCCTTAACCTGGAGTTAGATGTCTAGTCAACTTCATAGAGAACTGACAGCCTGGTACATTAAATAGTCTTGATAGCTCACCTCACTGACTCATCTTTACCACTAAGCTTGCATTTTGCATCTTAGTTCAGCTTCTCTATCACTTAATGATGGCATGCCTGCCTGCCTTTCCTGATGTATGAACTGAGAGACAGATGCAGATTCTGAAAGTTTCTGGGGAAAAGCTACCTCCATTTTTAGTGAAAATATTAGCTGAGAGAAACAAAGGAAGGTTTGTGCATCATGAAATATTTTATATAAAATAAAAACATGTCAGTGGCACTAACATGTTTTGTAAACTAAGTCTGCCAATGTTGAAACATTTTAGGTTTCCCTCTCTTTAGAATTGGATTTCTCTCTCCCAGATTCTGTGCTCTTCCTGAGTTTGTTGGTTTTGCACACGCTGGTTTTTGGTAGTGGGGGGGCCACAGAGGTGGCTCCTGTGAGAAGCTACTCGAAGCTTCCTCCATGTCCAATGGCTGATGGCTCTGCAGATGGACATGCTGCTGGCCAAGGCTGGGCCAATGAGAGAGGTTGATGACATATTTAAGAAGAAAATGAAAACAACGTGGTGCAGTTTTAATTCCAGCCAGAGAAGAGGAGGAGGTGAGAACATGTGGGGGAAACCACATGGAGACACCAATGTCAGTGGAGAAGGAAGGGAGGAGATGCTCCAGGTGCTGGAGCTGAGATTCCTCTGCAGGCCATGGTGAGACCATAGTGAGGCTGCTGTGCCCTGCAGCCCATGGACCCATGAGGGATGCAGAGATCCACCCACAGCCCATGGACCCATGGAGGATGCAGAGATCCACCCACAGACCATAGGGATCCATGGGAGATGCAGAGATTAACCCACAGCCCATGGGATCCATGGGGGATGCAGAGATCCACCCACAGCCCATGGGGATCCATGGGGGATGCAGAGATCCACCCA
>WBND01000573.1:252546-331859 GCA_013398595.1 Tychaedon coryphoeus | reverse complement strand
AGAGTGACCCTCACCGCAGCAGGTTTGGGAGCTCTGTGTGCCCGTGGAGGGACTCACGCTGCAGCCGGTGCGGTTTGGCTGCTGCTCCTGGGAGTGGATCCATGCCAGGGATGTTCATGGAGAGCTGTCTCCTGTGGGAGGGACCCCACGGCCTCACAGGGGAAGGACTGCTCTCCTGAGCACTGGAAGAAAACCTCGGTGATGAGCTGACCAAACCCCCATGCCCTGTCTGCCAGCACTGTCAGTGGGAAGCAGGGAGGGGCTGGGGAAAAAAGTGTTCTTTGAGGGCTTAATTTACTTCTGATTATCCTAGTCTGATTTTGTTTACAATAAACTCACTTTGTATCTCTAAGATGAGCCGTTTTGCCCTTATAGTGTCCTTATCTCAGCTCATGAACCCTCCATTAAATCTTCCCCTCCTCTGCCAAGCTCTGGCAGAGGAGAGTGAGTGAGTGACTTTTATGGCTGCCTGGCATTTGGCTGGTGCCAAACCAGGACACTGAGCTACCCCCGGGCTGCAGCCAGACACTGCCTGGGCGGTGCTGCTGTACTGCTGACAAAGACCAAAACTGCCAATTTGTAGTTGAGCAAATGATAAAAATAATGGTGTATCAGCACATTCCCTTACCCTATTTAGTTTACGGTTGCACATATTTTCAGCAGCCTTCTGTAAGGAAAGCAATGCAGAGATACATGAGCTAGCATAAATTTACTGGGAAAGAAAGCAACCAACAACATATGGCATGCCCATTTTAGATAAGGCAGAGATATAGTAGAAATTAATTTTGATTAATTAAACTCTTTTAAAATAAGGCGTAGTGGTCCAGACACTGTGCTGCAGTGATGTGTGCAAGCACTTCTTTCTTGTCAGCCAATAAAGCAGGGTGTTTTTAAGATCTCCCCTAGCACTCCTTACCACACTGGCATTGACTTACTAAGATGTGGGACATTATAGATCTGTTTTTCTTCCCTGACAATAGTTTCATGGAAAAGGTGGAATAACTGGTTTGCCTACTGGGAAAAACGTAGACACTCTAGATACCTGTGCAATGTAAAAGTGATTCAACGGGGCATTCCAACTAGTATAATAGTGACACATTACAGGATTAAGCAAAATATAACCAAATAAAATATAGTCATGCAGATAAGACTAGATAACCAAAGAAACTAGGGCAAGTCTTTCATCTTTATGTTGTTTGGTGCAATTCAGGTCATACTGGTATTGATTTACTGCTAGTAAATTATTTTAGAATTATTACAAAGTGAAGTAACTTTATCATATTTTCTACATCCATTTCAATTACACAAACCTTCAATAATTGCTGACTCATCTAGAAGAGTTAAGAACTGAAAGATCAGAACTGAAAAGATATTGATTATGGATTTTTCTTCTCATCCTGGAGATTCAAACTAAATTGAGTTCAGACAAGTAAGTTGGGTAATATAGGAAACTTCCCTTATCATCTAAATTAGCTTTGCAAGTATATGTTGTATAAGCCATTTCTCAGTACCATGATATTACAGTTGCCTACAAATAGGAAAAGAAATTGCATCTAATACAGTCCACTATAAAGTCATCTAAGTGGATCAATAATCAAGTTCCAGAATTTCTAACTGTGAAGAGTGCTGTTCTTTTCAATCTTTACCTAGTAAACAGCAGTACTCAGAGGCTTTGAAGGATAATCTAGTATGGGCACAGAAGTCAGTAATATCTCCAAAACCCATACTTCCATTCATTACATTTGGAACAAAGGAATACCAATATCAAAACATTCTGTTCTCTACAGAATTTTCCATGGTACCTT
The DNA here is from genome assembly GCA_013398595.1 of Tychaedon coryphoeus. NCBI lineage: Eukaryota > Metazoa > Chordata > Aves > Passeriformes > Muscicapidae > Tychaedon > Tychaedon coryphoeus. The sequence goes on along the minus strand of WBND01000573.1, from coordinate 330,054 downwards.
GTAACTTGCAACAATATATCTAGTGTGACTTCCATAAAAAAAAATCCAATAAAGAATTGTAAGAGCAGGCATATTTAGATCACCAAAGGAATGAGAAATTAATCAAATGAAGTTATTCTGTGGTAGTGTTGGCTCATCAGCAAAAGGACACAAAGGCACATCCACACAGTTTACTAAAGCTTAATTCATTTGGATACTTGTGATCAAAGGCTTTGAATCATTACAAAGAAATGTCAAGTTTGTGACATTGTGGCTAGAATAAATCAGACAGAAAAAATAAGACAGGAAGGAAAAGAAATGAAAACAAGAACCCCAACAACAAAATTACATTTCCAAAATTACTTTTTCCAAGGGGGAAAAACCCCCTGCTTATTATTTCCCCCAGAAAATGCATTTTTCTGAGCTATGAAACAAAAGAGTTCCTCTCATTTTTTTCTTTCAGACTTTGCGTGACTATCACAGTGCAATGGTGGCACCTATTGGTCTAAGATATTTATGAAAATCACACTCTGCAAAGAGCATTTTTTTTCTAAATTAATACAGTTCACTCTCTTTCTGCATGCTGGGAGCAGCACTGGAATGACAATTCCTGCATTGAGGTGACAGCATGATTCATGGTAATAGCTCTGAATTTAGTAATTTCTGATTCATGGTTCTTCCCACATGTTGTGACTATATTCTTGAATTGAAGCAACTGCAACTGAGCTGATCGTTTAACAGGTAGTGGGTCTATCAGTTCCCTCCAGAATAACTGGATGGGGGCTCCCTTCTGTGCATGAGTCATTTCTCTGATGTTTCCTCAGAGGAGAGAATAAATAAGGGGAGTGCACATGTGGGAATAGGTAATGAGAGTCCTGTGTGAATCAAGCTGTGCAAAATGAGGTTTGCTGTTTCTCAATCTGCCAGACAGAAAAGTAAAAGCTGAGGTGGTATGAGGGAATGACAGGCACAGAGGGCAGACGTAGGTTCACAGCTGTCCCTGAGCACACTATCCTGAACAGAGGTGCTAAGCAAGCACATTGGTGACCTGTATTTCTTTGAGCAAGTATGTAATGTGTAGGCAAAAAGCAAAAAGATCTATTCTGTTTCCTCCAACTTTTTTTTTTTTTTTTAACCTGGATTTTCTCTTTAGGATAAAGAGCTTCTCAGAAAAAGTCAGTGTGAAACTGAATTTGTTTTCACTACAAAAAATAAGTGATAAATATTTGGGAATTATAACAGTGATTCAAATTCAAACCAAAAATACTCCAATATATTTTGCTTTGAAGAAACAATGAATCTCAACAGCAGCAGCCTTCTCATTCCTTGCTTACCCTGCCTTGCTTGGCCTTCCCTCCCTTGCCTTTGTCTTTCTCCTGCATCATCCTAGCAAAACTGCAGCATATATTTAATCTTTTTTATAAATAGAAAATAAAGGGAATCTGGGGCATTTTTATAGAAAATAATTTGCAATTTTTACTTTAGTTAATTCTATATCTGTTTTAAGATTAGAGACATATTTAGGGTAGTCAAGATATGTCATAAGCTGAGACCACTATGACTTATTACAGTCTCAGGTAATTGCATTCATAGTAATTCAGGAAGAGAACTTAGTTAAAAAATGAATGCTTCACAGGCAAATCTGCAAGAAGCAGAATGGGTAAATAAAGTATAAGAGAATCTTTTTCAGACACACTATAATGGAAGTTCAGAGGAAAAGTAAAGGGACAAAATAAAAGCTTATACAGCAGAATAAAGAGGAAGATTAGAAGTATAATATGTCCTTCAAAAAGTGGAAGTCACTCCCAAACAATGTAAAAAAATTAAAAAAGAAATTTCTGTCAAGTAAACAGTAAAACTGTGAAATTTGAGGCCAGAAGATGTAGGAGGAATGTGAAAACTACCAATAAAATCTTTTTCACAGTCTGTAAGAAACACTTAAGAGAAATTGAGGGCTGGTGGGTTATTGTTGAAAAGGACCATCTGAGGAAATGGGTGAAAAAAAATTCCAAAATACTTATTCACCTTGGAGTTTAATACAAACAAGTCAAAGGCAATTTCTTTCCAGAGACTTTCTTTGTAGTACACCATCTTAAGGAATAATATCTTCCTGAGGCTGAAGATGAATAAACTGAAGTTATTTGGACCAAGTACTATTTAAAAATGTAATCAACCTATTTGGTCTTACTTAATAGATACTGTGGACAACAAAAATGGATGGTCATGCATGCAATTTTTAAAATTTCTCAGAAGAACTGGAAACTATAGAAAAAAAACGTTATTTTCAATAGGAAAATTGGAAAAGTATAAAATAAACAGAGAAGGCTGATATATGAAATAGAATCTTTAGCATCTATAAATATTTAGAAAAAGTTAGTATTTTGTTAAGTATTCAAAATTATTTTAGACCTTTGAGACTTTCAATGAGAATTTAAAGAATGAAGATGATGTTACCATTTCTGTAAAGAATTATTAGAAGTTCTTGTTAAATATCAATTCCTTATATGTTCAGTAAAATTTCAGATTCTTTAAGCAGAGCATAGAAGAAGATATACTGCTGTCTAAACCCATGGTGCCTCCTCAAAATTTACACAAGATAAAAAGATATGCTACGATTTTTTCAGTACTGCAGAATACTTTAAATGTATGGAAAAACAGGATTCCCCAGCTCAAGAAGGAGGTGATTGAATCTGGCAATGTACTATGAAGTTGTAAACAAAAATGAGAAATCAAAAAATAAAATACTATTTGCTATTTCTTATAGCAAAAACTTAATCTTGAATGAACAAACCAAGTATTACATCAAAAAAAAGTATAATATTAAGCATGAGTTTTAATATAAAGAAAAAAATACATCACTTTTACTCTGATAATATTTGATATTTTGAACACCTTAAAAATATTGATTTGATTCTTACATGCAAGTCAGTTTCTGTGTGCCAGAGAGAGAGGAAATCCTTACAATTTTGTATCTATAAATTTTTGCATGAATATGAATTTTTGATTAGTGCCCAACACTACATCTGGATGTTACATCAGTACTTTAGTCACTAGAATTTCTGTTGTGCTGGGATTAGCGAAACTGTTCTCATAAACATAATTGTGCACCAATTTTTCATGATTATTCACATCAGCTTTAATTTTTGGGGATTTCCATATTTCTGTGTTTGACTTATAAAGTTCACTTTTAAAATCAAGGCATGTAAAAGTTTTTTTTAAATGCTCTGATTACCTGGTGGCACACACTAGTAGTTCCCTGAATTCATGCTTTTAGGCCATATCCACTTACTCTCGATTATCACTCAAGTCTTTGCACTTTTTGCATCCTATTGTCTGTCAAATCTTAAATATATAAGTTTCAATATAATTTTACAGAAGGATAATTCAGCCAAAATTATGGCAAAGGTCAAAAACTCATTTGATTTACTACTAGGACGGCATGTGCTTCAATCTCCTCCAGAAGTTTTAAAATCTCATTTTCCACAGGAATTTAATATTTTAAGAGATCATTTGCTCACAAGGTTCCCTGTCTCTGAAGACAATCATGACAAGCGAACATTCATGAACAAGTTCAAGAAATTAACTGCAGCAAAATAAAATTTCATGTCAAGGGAGTTTGGCATTTTTTAAAAACTATGTTACTTCTTGTGAGATCTATACAGTGCAGGAGTCCCAGCTGTTTAAATATATATGTATATTTTTTTTTTTAGCCTAAGCTCACTGTAAGAAAAATCTACAGGTATATATAAAGCAGTCTCATTCCCTGACAGAATAGATTACACAAAATGCATTAAAAAAAAGCATCCTCATGTTTCACTGACTGTATTCATATTTCACTTCAATGAAGAGCAAATGACCTTTAGGAAGAAAAGAAATCTAATGCTCTCACAATATACACTATTATCTAGTGGATATTTTTTATTGGCTACACAACATCAGCAGTGTTCAGAGAATTCACTTCTGTAACATGAACTAGTGTTAGTATTTAGTGGGTTTATGAATTTCTAGTGAATTTAAAAATATTATGTATTTTGCTTTTTTCTGAGAATGATCCTTAAGGATAATAAGCATTCTTTTTTTTTTTCCATAATATTTTGAACTGATATGTTTAATATTGTGTGTGGACCATACTCTCAGCACATGGTGTGACTCTTGGGCTTGCCTTGTGCAGGGCCAGGAGTTGGACTTTGATGATCCTTGTGGGTCCCTTCCAACTCAGCTTATTTTGTGATTCTGCTAAATAACTAATCATCAGTCTGTGAAATACCACAATAATACAGTTTTGGTTCACTTGATATCCAAACCAACTTGTATTAGAAAATGTCAAGGTATAAATTAGAAAACATCTAAATTTTACAACAAAGTATGACTCTGTATCTTTTACTAGTTATGTCCTCTAAACATCAAGAGTATGCTTCTCATGCCTCTCCAATGACCATCTCAATCTAAGAACTAAAGAAAAATTGTAAGTAAAAAGCATGCATAGCATGGCTATATCTTTATTTTGTTCTCTTATTCTCTGATATTCTTACATATGACAGTTACTCCTTTTTGGTGGGTCTTGTATTGCAAATATCTTTTTTTTTTTTTTTTCAGGAATCAGTACTTATGTGTACATGTGCCTTCCTTTCTGCCTTCAAAGACATATAATGCAGTTTTCTTTTCTTTTTCTTTACTTGCTTTATAATTCCACCCGTTAAAATCAGTGTATAATGTTTGTCTTTTGTTGAAACTCTAAGGATTTCTTGGCTACATTGAGTAATATTATGTCTCCTTGTGGTTTCCAGTAGTGAGTCTACTTTTATTTACGAGTGTTGGAAATGTATATAAATTGTGTAGCATCAGGGACAAAAATAGGAACATAGTTAAAAATACAAACAATACAAATACCTCAGATATAGTCTTGATCTTATACTAGAAAATGTAATATTAAACAGGTTCTATTGTACTATTATATTGGTTCTATACTTGCACTATATACTAGTTCTGGTTCCCATTTTCTCTTTCATACATTGATCTCAACAATTTTTTTCTTTCTTTTCTTTTTTTATTTCTTTTTGTAAATAGAACCAGAGAAAAAAACTTACATTGTGCAGAATATTTTTTAACCAGAGCAAGTAAGTCAAAATTTCTCACTATTGACTAAAACAGAATAAAAGTTTTGGAAATATCCTTCTTAAAACATTTGATGCTGAAATCTTTTGTATATTTAAATGAACTAAGACACAATAATGAAAAAATTTTCCACTGAGATAGTTTAGAAATTTCAAGGCCTATTATGTAAGAGAAACACTCCCTGCTTGTTGACTGTTAAATGAAAGTGCATAAATTTGATTTGTTATATTTTACTTTCATTTGTTCCAGTCACCGAATTATATCAATTTGATATTTTATTACTAATGTAAAACATTATATTAACATTACCAGAAACAATTCTAATATAATTACATTTTAAGCTTCTCCAGCTTGTCAGGGATAAGACATATTAGAGACTTTAATGATATCACTTTACCTTTCTTTAAGTGTTCCTCCACATATTTTTTAATCTTCTGAAATGACAAAGACCCCACATATATTAAATTTTTTATTCACTACAATGAAGTGTATTTTTGAATCTAATTCTGTTGATAACCTTATTTTGATAGCACTACACTTTGCAATATCACTGTACTTAAAATGATGAATAATTATTTTAATTTTTGTCGTATCAACACAGCCTCAGTACACAACCACCTTATAATGAACTTTAGTATTAACACTTAGCTGTTATCTTCTCACCACACATTTTAAATGAACAAGCTAACTGCATCTGTCAAAAGCACAAACGTTTTCTTGTGTAGCTACCATATATTTCTGTCCGAGGTCATACATTTGTTTTTGCCACAAGAAACTAATAGGACTTAGGTAAGTAATTAAAAACTATAATTGGTTTATGCTTGTGTAGCCATTTATATCCATTATGCTGAAAGCTTTCATATAAACCATACATCAAAATACTAATATATTCAAAATCTATTAATGAAACCCTATTCAAATACACAAAAGGAATTACTATGTCTTTCTAGTTATTTCCTCAATACCAGAAATTAAAATATTGAACATCAATACAAAAATGAGCAAGACTATGTTCTGTCTGTTATGAAAGACTTAACCTAAAAACATTTCTTTTGTTATTTTTTGGCTTTTTTGGCTATCCACCAATGGTGTAAGATTGTCACATTTTCACTTCTTAGAAGAACTTTGTTCAGAAGGGTTTTACACAATCCCAAAATTCATGCAAGGTTATTAGCACTGTTCTGGAACCAAAATGGTCTGAATACGTTTCTGATTTTCTGCTTTAGGTACTGTTCAAATACACTTAAATAATAATATCTGTAGACAACATTTCCTTTCTCTTTTTATGTTCAACTTCTTTGCTCCACCTATCAAACAAGAGTGCCTCTTCCATAAACAAAAGGGCCACCATTAGGTCACTTCCATAAACATCAAGAGATAGATATTAGAGCAGGTTTAATTATTTAGCTACATATCTAGACTGAGCATTTTTCATCTATGAAAGCTCCTGATTACTTCTTTCTGTAGCTCTTGACCATGGAATTATAAAACTTTAATTCCACTCAGGATATTTTTTTCTATTAAGGTTAAATTTCTATTTATTAGCCTTTCAAGCAGACCCTTTTCTTGGTGCACCAGAATGTATAATTTTGTATTCCACTTGCTGCAGAGAAGACAAAAGAAATTATCATAGTGTTGCCTAAATTTTAATTTCTAAAAGTAAGGTGATTACTTTTGCAAGAAGCTGTTGTTCCGTGCGTGAAAATGTAACATTCCATGCTCTACCAAATCAGTCCTTTGAACTTTGGATTCTTTCTTTCAATAGTCATAGTATACCACTGGGAAAAAAGGAAAGCAAATCTGACTACTATATACTTTAATATATGTAACATTTTTTCCATAAAGTAAGAATGTCTCTGTGATTTCTTGTTTAAAAGACCGAAAATTGATTTGTATAATTATGTTTGAAGACATTGAATTGAAAAATGACACAGTAGTTTTGAATATGTGTATTTTTAATATGTCTATCTCTAGAATCTAAATATTAGAAAGAAAACTGTAGTGATTAAACTTAATTTTCACAGTCTGAATAACACATTAAATGGAATAATTTTATCTTTCTGTCTCTCTTTTTTATTTCTTTTAACTGCCACAGTATATTCTTTTGATAAGTATCAGGCCCAATTCCACCACCATTACTCATATATTACTCAAAGAAAATTCCACTTAAAAAAAAAAATGCATTCAGGTCAAAGACTTTAAGACTTTATTTGGTTATTGGGATTTCCACTAAAATTATAGTTGACAATTCCTCCCTCAACCCCTGAGATTTGGGATTTTTAAAAAACTTTCTGAAACAATGTTTTCACTTAAAAATATATGAAAATTATGAATAAATTTTAAAGCAGAAAAGTGTTGTATATACAGCCATTTTGTTACCTACCACAACCCAGTTTTACTCCTGTAATGAAATATAGCCATGAATTAGCAAAGGTTAACAAGGGCTTTCTACAAATTTAATGCAAACAATAGTGTAAATAAACACACAAAAAGCCAACCAACTTCAGTTTGGACAGAATATAGTAATAAAGAAATGTTAACATTTCCAGTGAGCATGTGTGATGAACAGGATAATAATTTTATAATTTTCTCCGTGTGAAGTTGCTTTCCCAACTTTGTGTCTTCCTCTCCCTGAGCTTAGATCTCACAGGGAGAGCCAGAGCAGCCTCATTACAATTTACAGCCACTTGGACTTTGCATTGGTCAAATCAAAATTTTGTTGGCTGTATGCTGGAACAAGAAAATTTTTCTCCTAATGATCTCGTTAGACTGTGATGAATAATCTCTCCAGGGAAGCCATCAAAGCCATGTCATCAGCATTACTTAAATCTTCTACCCTTCTTAATCATTTTTATTATACCATTGTCTATAAACTCAGGATAAGATTGAAAATCCCATTGTACTGGGTACATGGTTAAGTGCAGTCCTTGCCTTGAAAAGCTTAACATCTAATTAGATTAGACAGATGTGACAGCAATGTTCAAAATGTCACAAACATTTTAAAGTCTTCCACAGGTTTTCCACCAGTACCACCTCAGGCTTGAACATAAAAAAATATAAAATTGCAGGACAAGGATTTTCAAAGAAGTATCAGGCTTGTACACAAAATAGGAAATAGGGTCCTGAAGTGGGATAAATTAGAGTCTAGAAGCCTATAATCACAATTCTCACCCTCCCCTTTTTGATTTGTACTGCTATTCTCATCTCCAGGAGAATTTGTTTTCTTGACATAAAGCAAATAATGCTTTATCTAACTCTGTCATTTAGAAATACTGACATGTTTAAGCAATTCTATAAATTAGACACAACACTGAGGTAAGTATAAATAATGCATCATGTAGTTCTGTCCAAAAGCAGCCTAAATCCTTATACACACATTTAAACAAAAAACCATACATATACACCGGTGCCTGGTGGTACAAGAATTACTAATGGCACAAAAGACATTGAAACATTGGCAACATTTTTAGTGGCTTATCTATTTAGGCGGATTTAACCCCTGGCTCATTGGAGTGTGCAAGGATCATTCAGTCACACTGATCTGAAATCTCTTAGTTAAATATTATATACAGTGTATCTTAGTGAGCTCCTCATCACTGAGTCACAATACACTCACAGATATTATGTGTAACTGCTTATACCATTCTCATCACTGTAGTGTCAAACTTGCTTCCAGAGGAGCAAGCAGTGTGAGAAGTTAATGTCAGGTATGTTTTTTTCTTCTATTTGTCCTTCATGCAAAAGGAAACTTCTGTGTGCAGTAATGTGATATGGTTTAGCAGCATTATATAATTGTGAGAGACAGTGTCAGAGAATGGGGGCAGAGGGCAAATTTTCTTTAGCTTTCCACAGACAGTAGAGTGAAAATGTGCAAGCATTTAATCTACTTGTTTGGAAAAAGGAGAAAATTGAAGTGTACACACCTGTGGATTATGCATAATTTACACACAACTCATAAAATATGCATAGTGCAATGTATCATCATTTTAATCGTGTATTACTTAACATCGCATATTGCTTTCATCATTATATTCTAAGTTGTATTTTCTATGTGCTCTTTGTGCATTATTACCATCTTACCACATTTAGTATTACATTTCTCTAAATGGTGAACAAAGGATTTAGGAAAACCTCATATGGCACTCTTCGATTAAACAGAGATATTGCCTAGTGGGCTGGGACAGAGGAGCAGAATTAGTGTAGAGGAGCTGTCTGTGCAGCAGAAAGCACTTGTGAGACTTGCAATCAACTGTTTCAGTGATTAAAAATACAGCAAAGCACTCACCCTTTTCAGGCTCCATGGGGAATTTAGGCTTCCATTTTTTTCAGAGTTCAGTTAGGAAACCTACAGCAAGAAACTCATAAAAGAGAAGATCAAAGAATATTCTCTTTGAGAAGACCTAAAATACAGTTTTCATCCAGAGAAACTTTATTTAGGCTGTTATTCTTGCACATCGTCCTCTATTGCTGAAGCCATGTAACCTTTAAATTAATTATTAAATATACAAAGATTAAGAAAGAATGGCAGTACAGCTTGGTGATCATGGAATTCCCCAGTCTGATGAATATCTAGATCCCAAAGCAGGTGCTCTATGACTTTTTATATTTATAATAAAATCCAATTACTTAAGTAGCCACTCCAAAACATAAATTCAGTAAAATACAGCTCAATAAACTCTAATAACTGGATGCAAAGATAATTCATGGGGGGAAAAGATATTTTTGACTTTGTCTCTCTTTCTCACCATTCTACTCTATTTCTAACTGGGAATAAATCAAATTAATTTACCTAAGTCAAGTTTGTTTTGCCTGTGATGGTAACTGGCAAACAAGCTCCCTTTCCTTTTCCCAGTCTGGGACTATTTTTTCATCCTGTTGTCTCATCTTGTCCTGTGGAAGAGGGGAGTGAGAGAGCAACTTCTTAGGGGTTTGGCCAAGACAACCTACAAGAGGAAGAAAATCTTTAATGGATGGAATGGAATCTGAGAAAGAACAAAAGGACATGAGACAGAGAACAGAACAATGCCTCATCTTGGGAAAAGAAACTGGAATGAATTCATAGGCATAAAGCAATTTTGTTCATCAAATTGGAATCAAATCTTTAAAGAGACTGATAAAAAAAGATGATTAATGGCAAAATTTATATAGACCATATTTATTTCTGAACTTGCCATAAATAGAAAAAAAAACTAAATATACTGATTGCAAAGAAAAATATATTTGCTGTTTGAGAAACAGTAAATGTCATCCTCTTAAAGAGTCAAGTTAGATTTTCAGACTTTTCTTGAATTTTGGATTTTTAAGTAGTAATAAATGCATGCAGAAAATTTGACCTTTTTAAAAGCTTCAAATAATAACTAAAATAACTTCAAAATAAATAATTTAGAAACAATATGAAATGCCTTAATTTTTTTCTGCTACTTGTCTTCTATATTGGAGGCATAAATTTATATGAAACAATATGGAAGACACAGCAGATAGAGTTTATGGAATACTCACTACATATTCATATGTGCATTTGGAATATGCATGTATTTTAAATATGACACTTCAGATTAAAACATTCATAGACAGCACTGTATAAACTTGTCAAATATAAATCTTTGAATCATAAAATTCTGAGTAACAGCTTACATTTAGAATTTTCTCATTATTTTGTCTTTAAATTTGTGATTTAATGGAAAATTTAGTTTAGTGAGAAAAATTAACAAATCTTAATTTAAATTAATACTATTTTAATTCCTGGTTTTATTCCAGTCATTTGACACAAGAAAATGAAATGGAAAGCAAAAAAATATTTTTTTTTATGGTAGAAGATTCTTTAATAAATATATTTGAGGAAAATCCTTTACTAACATTACCAATACCTAAAAATAAGATTTTGCTATTTTAGCTGTTATAATCTTGTGCTTCAGCTGCTCTTAGTTCTAGTTAATGTATAACTTTGTTCTAATGAAATAAGATAGATATTATAGAAAAACTAATATACTCCAAAAGTTTTAATAAGTGTAACCCACCTGCAGAAATTAATAAATAGTGAATTGCTTAGCTAAGAAATTTAAATTAACATAGTATTGTTAAACAAGCCAGGCTTTAAGTTATCCTTTAGAGATGGATTAAATGTTTAGTAGTAATTGAAGCAATGAGATGAAAAATTAGTACTTGACAACAGGAAGGGGGGCTATGGGAAGCCTTTGTGGTGGAATGCATATAAAACCTAGAAAGTTTCTCTTTCTTTGGACATCTTTGATGAATAAATGACTGCTTGTCCCCGATACTGGCCAACTTGTTGAAGTTTGAATATTTTGGTTCTCTCCTTGGACTCAGTAGTCAAAGTAGTCTAAAGAAATCGTTTCTGATTTTCACATGTGTGAAAGAAAATAATAGAAGAAAAAAATATTCTTTGCCTGCAGGACCACTGCAATAGGATGTACTCTTTTTTGGTGAAAAGTGGCTTTTCATAAAGCAACAGACAAAGGTTATTTCAGGATTTAGAGGATTATATTTTCCAATGATTCAGTACAAATTTCAGGAAATGGATGAATACTTGCTTTGGTGGCTTAGTTCAGCTACTGGATATTACCCAGTGTGTAATATTCTTTTTTCAAGGAAAAAAAATAAAGGTTTCCACCTTGCAGTAACTCTAGTGAAAACAATTCTGCTTTAGTTGATCTAAAATATAAGCAACACAGTACTAAAAATATTTTTCCAAGGCAGTACCTCTAACCACCCTCTAAATTAAAGAAATAAACTTCTCAATCTTGTCTAGAATAGTCTTATGCTGTATAATAAATCACATCGGTCTCTGAAGTCATTACTACATGGTATTCTCTCATCAGTCTATTAGATAAATGCATGGCAATAATCAATATGATAGCATGATACATTTATGGTTGTGTGGGAAGATGGCTGAGGGTAAAAAGATAATGGTACAGAAGTTATAGGAAAACATATGGTTGTTACTCCCTGGATGTAGCTGGGTCAGCATACCCAACCTCCCATACACAGTAAGATCCAAATGGGACCAAATGGAGACGCCATGGCCAGGCTCTGTTGAAACACTTGCAGAGGGTGCTTGGTTGTACTTTTGAGCTCCTAAGCCATACAGCAGCTGAAAACCAGGGGAGATAAATGAAGATGCTCTGCTCTGGAATCAGCAACTCTGGTGAAATCAGTCCTTGGACTAACATGTGAGCCCATCCCAAGGTTATCACAGGTACCGAGCTGAGATACCCACCCCTAGGTACAGCCACCCCTCAGTGACTGTGATGTATGACTAAAGTCATTCATGCTTCACACAAACATATTTCCAAACCTTAATCTGTTACAACTTTATTAATAAAGAATGTTATTCTTTATGTAAAATGCTCCCGAGTCCATCAAGGGAGCTGGCAGTCCCTGGAAGTGTGTAAAGGCATGGAAACCCAGGAGGGAATTTCTCTGGCATGTGACCCTGAAAAAGTCAGTTGAACCATCCTCTAGTAAACTTCTAGTGAAGGGTCCCTCTAATGGGATGATGAAACACTGGTTGGGCAAAAGGGTCTCAGCTTCTCTGGGTACTGGCTGACAAATCACATACTGTGAGTTTGAGTAAATCTTGGCTTTTCATGTGACAGATGGTGTCTCACACATGATACTAAACGAATGTCAATACTGCTTTCAGTTTCAGATGAATAAAATTGAAACAATTCTTTTAAAATATATTTAGAATTAACTTGCTGATGTTCAGAAATACAATTTTTAATGCTTTTAAACTGTAATTTTTAGCATATTCAGGGATTCAAATATAGCTATATCAGTTTATGCATATTCTTCACTAACAATTACTGTACCATGTTTGCTACTTTTCAGTTAAAAGTAAGACTGAGGCTTTCAGGAAGACAGTTCATTAAAACAGAAAGGAAGTTGTAATATTTTCTTTTCTTTCTTGATTATAATCCGAATACAATTTCTAGAAATGAATAGTGGTGGGTTTTGATCTACAGTACAGTAAAAATTTAATTAAGTGGTACCCATTCTAAATAAGGAAAATGGTTTTATCTCCTGACATTTCAAATGAGAAATTCCAATCACAGGAACAATGAAGCACAGCAATTTTAGATATGTATTTATTTTATTCTTGATCTACAAAGTCTTATTTCATTAGCCTGCTTGATATTTCAAACTACTGTACCAGACTTAAGATAACTTAAATAAGAACATATATTTATTAGAGATAAAGATGTCATCATTCACTTTATCTCATCTATTGAGAAACTTTATTTTAATGTGATTATACGAAATTCCAGGTCAGCTGACATTTATGCTTAGGTATAATGAATGCAACCTCTGAATTTGGAGATGAGTCACATTTAAAATAGTTTTCCAATTAGACTATGTAAAATTCAGCTGACATGCAGTAATTTATTGTAACTGCCACCAATTAATTAATAAAAAGTAATACTGGAGTTGATGAAAGTTTTTCCAAATTATCTGTGACATTATCTCAATTTTTTCAGAGAAAATATCAGGGTTTGGTATTAATCTATTTCTTCCAGTGCAATCTGCAACTACATTTTTTCTCCATGGGCTGACTCACTGTTACTGTCTCAATCTTCTTAGGCTGGAAAGATTGTGTAATGGATTTAACACCTAGGATTTTAGGCGGGGGAAACCATCACTCCAGTTCAGGGATATCCATATCATAAATGTGTGCTAGTGAAGAAAAAGTTGTAGCCTAAATAAGAACAATTTTACAGTATTGAACATAAACTCATAAAGATGTGCATAGATATACACATGAATTAACAGTATGTGTTTGGAAAGAGTAAGACTTAGCAACATGGAAATGATCAGGAAGCAAACACGCCATTCTTCAATTCCTATTCAGGATATGCAAAAATGTTTCCTCCTAGCTGCCTTTTTAATCAAGTACTTACTTACCCAACAACAACAACTTAAGAAAAAGCAGTTCATAAAGTTCCTTCCTCCACAGGTTCACATATAGTATTAGATCTTTGCTAAAAATGCATGCATTACTTGTAGCATCTTCTCAGATTGAATACATGAGTTTAATTTTTTTGGTTTTTTGCAAGTAACTTCATCTCATTTCTTCATGAGAATGTCAGTGCGTAGTGGCTTTGTAAGCTTGAGGCTTGATGTTTCTCATTAGTTTTCACTTACCTCCATAAGAAACAAAAGTATTCCTTCTCTTCCTTCTGCAATTACTTCCTTTCTGCCCTTACCAAGTTTTTAATGGTAAGTTAAGCCTCTTCCTATTTAAGTTACTCTGCTGAAATGTCAGACACATTAAACCAACATTCCCTGGCCTGCAACCTTTTTCTGTTAGAAATCTTAAATGCATAAAACAGAAGTTCATATAGGTCACACATCACAGTGATAGTCTTAAACTGATAGTATTTCAACATATTGCAGCCTATTTTCTCTTATTCTTTCACTGGATACCACCAAGAAGCACCTCCCTTTTCTTTGTTTTCCCAACAGTGCATTTAGATATATTGTCAGGATTCTTCCACTGCCCCTCTCCCACACAACGAAACTGAACTCAAAACTGAGACTCTCACTTCCCAAACCCAAGCAATTTCAACAGAACTTAGCAGAGGGGACAGATCATCGCCATGACCCGCAGGCAATAGCCACTAACCCAGAACACTATATTGTTACTATTCTTTCCTGCAAGAGCACATTACTGGTCCAAGGCGAGTGTGGTGTCCTTCAGGATCCCCAGGCTGTTTTCTGTAGTGCTGTTTTCTAGCTGCTCTGCTCTTGACATGTATTAAAGGATGGGGTTTCTCCTCCCAAGTGCAAGACTTTGTGTTTTCTTTTGTTGAATTCATAAATTTCCTCTCAGCCCTGGTGAGGTCCCTCTGAACTGAGCACACCCCTCTGATATATCAGTCACTCTTCCTGGCTTTGTATCCTCGGAGAACTTGCTATTTATGCCCTCTCCCATCAAGCAGGTCATTGGTGAATACAGTGAGCATTACTGGTACCAGTACTGAACCCTGTGGTAGACTGTTTCCAGCTGGCCTCAAACTGGACTTCATGGTTTTCATCACTGTTGCTTAAACCAGTATTTGGGACAGTTTTCAGTCTGCTTAGCTAATCTATACCTCATCAGGCTGTCGAGAAGGATGTTTTAGGAGACTGTGTTGGAAACTTCACTAAAATAAAAATAAATAGCATCCATTGCTCTCCGCTCAAGTACCATAACTGGTCATGTTCTTTGAGTTTCTAATTGTGTTTCACTTCACTAGGCTGAACAAGTCATGACTGTGATGGATTTTGTGTTTTCTTCCATTTTTTTTTTTCTGCTATCTACACATTTATTACTATATTCTATAGTCTGATTTGAGTATTTAGCATTCCTGATTGTAACTTATTTTGAAATACTTTTCTAAATTTTTTTTTTAATATAGAGTGGTATCTTCACCCTAATCATGAGTAAGCTTTACTATTTAATTTGTTTATTTGTAAACAACATCCTGTAACAGAAGCCACAGCAATAGTGTTCTGCTATCAATCTTCAATAACAGATACTGACTTTCAAAAGTAGTGGACTGTCTCTGAGTAATCTAAAATGATCTTCTCTATCCTGAAATGTGCAGAATATAATTGGAATAGCTTGCTCTAAACCTGTCACGTCTGTATTTTAACATTTTTATAAAACTGAGAATACAGCATGTAAAAATTTTAATTTTTTTCATACACAGAAAAAAGTGTGACACAAGCTTGTGTTATCAGAATAAAAGATATTTTCAAGCCTGCTTATATGCAGGTCATTACTTTATTGGAGGGTTATAAACCACCTTTCCTTATCCCCACAAAATACCTGCTTCCTTCCCTCATTCTTTCTATGTTTTTTTTTCTCTTGTTTCGGTGTATTAGTGGTTCAAAAAAGCCTGCTAGAGCTATTATTTTTAATTAACATAACAAAAAAGTATTTCTATTCTTCCAGGGCTGCCTTTTGACTCAAATACATTTAAAGATGATGAGGGGTACATTTTATAAATCCCTCTTGGGAGGTTGTGTGCTCAAGTCACGTTTACATTAAAGAGATTTGTTTGTGTAACTCCCTATACACCATTTTGAAGGTCTGCTTCTTGGAATATCAAATTACATTTTATTTGATAGATGTGAAGCCTGGTAAGAATAACAGAGTGAATTTTGTTGCTTGCTTGTCCTTCAGCTCAAAATTAGCATTTTAAAAATTACTCAACTTAGACTGATAGGCACATAAGAACAGAAACTACATAACATTTCAAATGCCAGTATTAAAATATTATCATATATATAAATCCCAGATAGCACTGGAGGTTTGGGATATTTTAGTACTATGATAAATAATTTCTTTTCTAAAATTTCTTTTCTTAATTTTTTCTCAATTTTATAAGTTTCTGTTATGCAAAGGGGAAAAATAAAGAGGCATTCAAGATGAAAAAAGAATGACATTTTAGAGGAGCTTTCATATTAATATATGCAGTTTATGTACTTGTACTCCATATAAGTCCAACAGATTCTCAAGCCAGGAAACCAATAATCTTCTATTTATTGTCAAAGAGTGAAAAATTACAGTGTGTCCCTGGGTCACACTCAAAACAAGAGCAATTCTTGTAATAAACAAAATGTCCTTATGATGTATTTATATATATATAGATATATAGATAAATATTTCATCTTATCATTACCTGAATTTTAGTGCAGCTAGAGAAAATGTGAAGCCTGCATCTGAAGTGAATAGGGACAACTGTCTCCTACAGAATGTATCAAAACCTCATTTCTTAATGAAAGAAAGGATTCAAACCATAATCTCTAAATTGCTGATGCTCCTCAGCATTTTGGGCTGGCTAATTTTGCTGCTTTGACTCTGGTTATCTTTTCTTTTAATATATTTTTCCATATTAAGCTACCTTTTATGCAATTGAATATCATATTGATATCTAATGAAAAAATGTGCTGGAAAAAAAATTGTTAGGGTAATTAAACAAGTATTCTTTATGATGAAAAAGCAAAACGATTCCATCTTACTTCTTTTTTCCTTATTAATATCTGTATTCATTGAGAAAATACAGATAAAATGTAATTCTTTTAGGTGAGAAAAATAAAAGAAGAAATAATGAGAACAAAATATGTTTAATTTACAGCTAAGTTCATAACAACTTCCAATGAAATCAGATAAAGGATTGCTAACTGTGCAAGAAAAGATTTTGGAGAGGCTGGTGGGAGTTGCATCAGTTTGCTCTGAACAAAAAACAGTAGTTATAGTTACAACATAATATTTTTTATTGATTTTTCTAATTTTTTTTTGATTCAGCTAAGTTGTTTTTTTTTAATATATAATGAGGCAAAATAAGGAAGAAAAATATTAATGGGATAAATTAGATTATAATGTTTGTGCCACCCTTTGTTTTGATGGTTTGGCTGTTCTGGTGAATACTCACAAACCTGCAAAAAGCACTCTTAATTTGCTCACTTCAGAAATATCCGAATAGACACAATGTACTCTTGAAAAACCTAAGTAGAGCATCTAGTAGCATCTCTTCTATAGCATCATATTTGAGTTTCTTTCCATTTCTAGTACTGAACAGAAGCCCAAGGCACACCTCATCTGAAACAAACAACCTGACAGGAGGCCCCTAAAACCAAAAAATACTGAAGAGCTTTGCTGAAAGTTCTTCATCATACTCTTTGGAGGTGAAGTATGGCTCTGGGATTCGTTCCTTCCTGTGTTCTTTGTGACGACTTAGAGTTTTATGGAGAAGAACAGAGGGTGATAATTCAAAGTGTGGGAGTTAAAAAAAAAATTGGGACAGGAAATCAGCTGAAAGTGCAGTACAGAGCTAAGAACCCTGGAGGAAAGAGAGATGTCACTGCATGAAACAGCAATTACAGCAAAGCAAAAGAAAAGTTGGGCTTGGTTCAACACCAAGACTGGGACTAGCAAATGTGATATAAGAAGCTGAGAAAAATGGACAGGTGCAGGCAGCATGTGAGGTGAGAATGACACAGATTGCAGGGAGAAGCCCTTAAACAGAGAATGGGCTGGATTGGAAATAAGTCAAAGAACCTGGATGACCATCATAGGATAAAGATGCAACACAACACTTCAAGACATGTGCTGACAAGTGTGCTCACAAAAATATACAGACTACAGATTATGGAATGAAACTGGTTTTCCCTGATGTTAACAAGTATTTGTAATGCATATGGACACAGAATGTGGTGTCAACAGTGTGACGTAAAATGTCAAGCAAACTGAGAGGAAACTTTGTCATTCTTCAGCCATACCATTATTTGGAGTTAGGAAGCAAAACTAGTGGTATTTGGAGATGTTATCATTTAAGCATGAATTTAACATGGTCCCAGAGAAATAACTCCCATGGTGTTATTATGTTCAAAAAGCTACCATACAAATGGCAAGCAGTTACCTTACTTTGCTTTTGTCATATATTGAGGGTAACTGCTCCATTGTAACTTCTGGGACCAGTCAAGGGGCTGGACCCATTTTCTCCCCCAAAAGGGACATCTTTTGGGTGAGAGCCATACTCTATGCACACTGAGTACTTTTACTGGGGAATACAGATATTACTTTGAGTACATTTTTACAGTCAGATCACTGGCAATTCTTAAACCTTAACCTGCCATAATTTTATATTAATAAAGAGTGTTGTTCTGTAAACTGTTAGTGTGAATCTTTCATGGGCACAAGCAGACACTGGCAGCAGGTAACACACAAAGTGGGAAGACCCACTGAGGGGTCCCCTTTGTGCTGTTGGGGTGTGTCCCTGCCTAAGTCAGCCAAACCACCCTCTGACCCAGGACTGTTCATTGAAGGGTCCCTGCAATGGGGCACTGACAGACTGGGTGGGCACGAGGGTCTCGGCTTTCCTGGGACACTAACAGATAAATCAGATTCCAAGTGTTTTGGAAATCTCTTCTTTTCATGTAACACTGATCCAAGGCACCAGCCAAGAAGAAAATATTTTTTGAAGGTAGTCTCAGTTGGAGGGGAAGAGAATTTACCCACATGGGCATAAACAATATTCTGCCATATTCCCTCAGGCTCAGTGACTGCAGCCTGAACTTGCCCAGCCCGTGGGATTAAAGTCAGATTTAGCTGTATTGAAGTGCTTATACATAGACCTCTTCACAAACACAAAAACACAGGTGAGTGAAGTTAAATTCAGGCTATGCCATACTCACACAAATTTGTGAATTTACATTGTGATACAATCAGAAGACTGAAACATTAATCAGTATGTGTAAGACTCAAGTTACAACAGAGAAACATATTTTACATTTCTTAAAGTGTCAATATTTTTTCCTTAAAACCTACCCAACATTTTCAAACATTCCAGATTTTCTCCTAAGGAACATAGAGATCTAAATTTTTTGGAAGTTTTAATGTTAAAACTGTCAGAAATCATGAAGACTTTCAAGATTAAAAGATAAAAATCAATGCCTGAGATTTTAGAAGGAAGGAAAAAGTAATTTAGAACTCTCTTCTGTCTTCTTGAGAAGAGATAAACATAATAGCAAACCAAAGTCTGAGAGCTGCTGGTTGCTTTGCCTTTCAAGCTCTCCTCTTTCTTTCCCACTACTGTATTATGGCCTCTAGGTAGAATTAAAGTGATGCTTGTGCATTATTTTGGAGGACATTTTTGCATCATTAAGGTCTACCACTGTACTTATTTTAGCTAGATACTATTGTATAATGTATGACATATGACATTTTTACTTAACAACTAAGCTTGTGAAAACTTAGATACATCATTAAAAGCAATTTATTTTCCACTTGAAATATTCTCACCCATCTAGATTAGCTATTTAGGAAGTTTTGGGGTTGAAGATGTTAATTTTACTAGTCAGTAAATTCGTTTTAGTTAACTTGTAGAACATAGCATAGCAATTAAAATTAAACCAGAAAGAGAAAAATAGTTAACATTTCTGATGTGTATGTGGTCACCTATGTGGTGCTTTATCCATAGGCAGAATGGCACTTCTTTTGTGCTATGGACAACACAGGATAAAGAATCATTTATAAAATCACAGAATCACATAGTGGTTTAATTTGGAATGAACCTTTAAAGGTCATCTAGTCCAATTTTCCTGACATGAGCAGGGGTAGCTTTTCTTGGAGGGATAAAATCCACCTGTCTTCATATATGGATGAAAACTTCGTTTTTTTCTCTTGTCCACAAGATAGACCATAATTGTCTTCCTCAGAACTCCTAGCATTATCTTTTGAGAGTATATTGACCACTGTTTTGCTTTGTATGCTTTATAAGGATGAATGTTTATACAAGAAATTGTGCCATTTATATGGGTATTATTATTATGTGCAGTTAAGTCCTATACCTGGTGTTTCAAACCTAATAGATAGATAGATAAACCATTTTAGATAACTGGATTTTCTTTGGAGATAACTGGGTTTTCTTTGGAAGCACCTAGATTCTGAGCTCAGTTCTTTGCAGGCTGCTAATGACAAACATGTATGGCTATTAAATTACTTAATGCTACTGAGACTGTGCTGTGCTAAGATATTGCCATCAAAAACCTGTGGTCCAAGGCACATTTTTTCTGCCATGAACTATCTTTCCTGCAGCTTTTGGTTGTTTCCAGACATATTCCCTCTCCTTTGAGACTGGAACACATTTTTTTTGTTGTCCTTAAAGCTAAACAATGGAAAAGATCAGTATTCAAACTCTTTCAGGGAGTTACTTGTGCTAGACATTCACTGATGCTGGAGATCCCTTGACAGACTTGATATCTCCAGGTTTTACCATCATATCCACAGACACCCTAACTGCCTATTAAATACAACAGGGTAAGACATACATTGCAGACTATTTATATCAAACTGCTGTGTGCACATAAGTCAGTTCAGACACATAGAAAGACAGCAGTCAGACACATTACAAAGTCTAATATAGAAAGTTTTTCCCTGCAAAGGGCAAATGGTTTTTCTCATCTTCCTTCTCTATAGAAACCCAAATTGTTTAATTATGCAATGCAGTTGCAAATTTAAAAGGCTTGTAAAAGAGATCTTTCCCTTCCCATAAAATAAGACACAGAAACCTTTTCCAGAAATCAACGTTCCTTTATAGAGCATTTTCCTTTCATTTGTGTGCTTCTGCCAAAATTCAGATGAGGGAGGTCCTTTCACTAGTCAGATTTAAATGACAGCCATCACACTTAAACACAAATTTTACTGTACTGTAATTTCTTTATCAGGTATGTGTTTACGTCCAAATAAAATAAGTGAGTTCAAATTATAAGTTCACATTTCCAAAAATACCTTAAACAGAGAAGAAATATAAGCATTCAAGAAAACTTTGTTACACAGGTTATAGCATGATTACAGTAGTCCAGATATCAGAGAAAGAAATAAGATCCCTGTGTTCATCCACATTCAGTAAAAAATTGATCTCTACATTATCTACTTATTTGTAACACATATGATACTGGAAGGAAGATCCCATGAGTACAGAGCCTCCAGCTCTGCCCCTGTTCTCTACCTTTCCCTGAGCCTATTAAGTGCAATGTTTTTCCTTTCATTGCTCTTCTTTTATCTACTTTTCTACACCTCTTTATTCCTCTGCTTGGTTTTCATCTATCCTGAGCTGCTCCTGTGGTGCAGAATGCTGATGAAACAATTACTCATTCCTACTCAGAAGGTTATTTTTCAGCTGTATTTCTTAGCATAGCATAGCCATCCTGCATTCATACAGGGAATTTCTGCATCCATGATAAGGGCAACTAACTCAGCTGTTTGTAAGTACCCTGAATGTGTCAGGGATTGCAGGCATGGATCAATACTGCAATACTGACAGAGACTGATAATGTGACATCCCTTCAACTTGTCACTGATTCTGACCCTCTTCCTGCAGTCCTAATGCCCTGCAGTGTCTCTGCTGCTCAGTTGCAGCTCTGTCATCGTCTCCATGTGGGGACATTCCCAATTCCATCTCTCCTCTGCTGGCTCCTCAGACCAGTCAGCTCACATTTCCAATTCCTTCCATGACCTGAGTGTGTCAGCTGCCACTTTCAACAAAAATGTATGGTCAGTTACACTAGCTCAACTGTTTTTCTGGTTTTGTTTTCCAGGACTAGAAGGAAAAAATTAAAAAACTCTATGACTGAAGTTGCCCTCTGAGGTCACTGAATCCACTTCCCTCCACTTAATGGGACTTGTAGACCACAGCACACGTGGTCATGTGAATGCCTGCGTTTGTGCCATGAAGGCACAGTACAAAACAACTTTTAACAGTCAGAAAAATAATAAAACCCTTAATCAGAGAACACAATATCACACTTTGTCAAAGGAAGAAAAAATTTAAAAAATAGAGTCTTCAGAGGAAAGTATAGTTTTTAAACTCATCTCTATTTTTCATCTTAAATAAGAGAATATGAAGGCAGAAATGCTGAATTTGAACAGAAAATGTAAGATACACATGATGTAAATCACCATTAATAGGGATAAAAGTAAAATTTCTTTCACAAGCTTCATAAGAATTTAGTTTGAAAAGACAAAAAATAACTAAAAAATATTTTTCTTCATTTTTGTTTGACATCTCTGCTAGAGGGTGGCAATAGACAGAATATCTAGATTCTGCATTGCTGTACAGCATTCTATCACCTCTAAATTACATTTGAAATCTTTCAAAACAAAAGTTACTTTTTTTTTCTTAGTTCCTTAATAATTTCCTCTGTGATATAGATAAAAAAGCTGTGTTTTTTCCCATACACAGTGCAGACTTCTTGTTTACCCTTTCCATTTTACAATAGTTCATAGTGATCCATCTTCTAGAGCAAACACAAACAAGATGCATTCAGCAATTTTTCCCATCACTGCAACCCTTGACAGAATATAGATTGAAAAAAGAAAAAAACAAAACAGTTCAGAGAGGTGAAAATGATGCTGATCAGTTGTTGGAAGGAGCTTGACAAAGTGGGAAAACTGAAGCTTTTTCACATTGTGTAGCTAACCATCACGTTGCTGCTGATATTCTATGCAGGTACTGATTTTCTCTGCAGATCTGAAAGTTTACTATTTCTGTAAGAGATACAAACTACTGGGACTACCAGATCTGCTAGTGCTTTTGTAACATCAGATAAGCACATAGAGTGTATATATATGGCTAGTAGCTGAAGATAAGGTTCTTTTTCCATTTATTACTATAGTATAGAACTTCTTGTACACCAAATAACTTTATGAAAAAATCCACAGGATTTAACAAGGAAAGAGCATAAATTTACAGATATACTATTTTCCTTTCAAAGAGGATTTTATTTATTTAAAAATGCTGTGTGTGTAATTCTTATTATAAAAATTTCTAAAGAGTTTAAATTTCCCATAAATATAATTTTCCCCTAAAGGCAGGTGTAGAGTGATTGCAGCAGGGATTTTTTTTTTTTTTTCAGGAAGTCTGTTACAACTGTCTCTTTGGCTTGCATCTGTTCACCTTTAGCTGTGATGCTATTGTCTAGGTATTCAAGATGCTTACTGCTTTGGGAGTAGTGTTATGTCATGTAAGATATCCTGGGAATTAACATCTGCACCAAACAAGGACTGATGAGAGGTTGCAGTTGATAAAGAAAAGACAGTTCTACCTGTCTCCTGTTAGATATTATTTTAATGATGTACCCAGTACCCCCTTACTCTGATTATTTCAATGGACTACTTCTTAACAGGGTTTTAGGTAAAGAGTTCAAAGATTTTTATTTCATACAGGAACAACAGAGATTTGAGATCAACCCTAGCCCTGAACCCATCTCTAAAAGTACTATAAAAATGGACAGACTGAAAAAGATCTGAAGGGGTGGATGGTTGTTTCAGTTTACACTAAGATCAGGTCACAAGCAGGTGCACATACTGGTTTACAGGAGGCTTCTCACCTGTGTAAACGCGTCCTGTAATTTCTCTCACCCGCCGTATTGAAGCCCCAGCTGCTGCCAGTACTTGAGGATTCACCAAGGAGGCTTTAGAAAATAAAGAATCAATGGTGTTCACCACGGTTCAGATGAAAGGATTCTATGATTCAAAAGACAGTATCCAACAGCACCACATTTTCTGTGAATTTCTCTAGAAACTCTTTAAGAATAATAAAGCAGAAAAATGTTTTGCCATTCTATGGCTTTAAAGAAGAGTAACATTGTAACATGTTATTTCAAATCCAAGTGTTGATTTGGATTTTAAGTGCTCTACAAGGTTTTTGGGATTTATCTGTTTAATATATTTTTTAACTGTGGTAGGTTGACCTTGGCTGATTGCCAGATGTGCACCCGGCAACTCTTAAGCCCCTTCTCAATTGGAGTTCCCTGGAAATTAGGTGGAAAAGCTCATGGGACAAGATAAAGAGAGGGAGATCCCTTACAAATTCCTATCATGGGTGAAACAGGTTTGACATGGGGGAAATTTATTTTATTACCATTTAAAAAGAGAGTTAGATGGTGAGAAATGAAGGCACAGCAATATGGTCTTCCTTCCCCCCAGGCAACACAGAGGGAATGGGTTCTACATCCAGTCTGTAATAGCTCTTTTCAGCTACTTCCTCCCTAGACTTTTTCCTCTGCTGCAGTGTGCACTCTCTTCACGGGCTGCAGTCCTTTTCTACTCCAATGTGGGGACTGCAACTTCCTTTAGGACTTATCTACCGGCTCCAGTGTGGGATTTCCCATGGTCTGTGGTGTGAATATCTGTTCCACTGGGGTTCCTGCTTGAGCACCTGGACTATCTCCTCCTTCTCTAACCGCAGTGTTAGAGGGATTGTTTTTTCCACTTTGTCCTTTTCCCTGCTGCCCAGTGGTTTTTATCATGTCTTACATAAAGTCTCCCAGAGACACCATAAACTCCTCTGCCAAGCTCAGCTGTGTCCTGCAGTGAGTCCATTTTGGAGCCATCTGGAACTGACTGTCCAGCACAGAGAAGTCCCTGGCTCTGCTCACAAAGGCCATCCCTGCAGCTCCCACGGTTACCAAAACCTTGTCACTTACACTAAACACCAAGAAGTTTTTAGATAAATTATGTTTATTGCAAATATAAAGAGTCCCACATACACTGTTCCCAAACATGCTGTGACTTCTACACTTCTTCTCAAGTTGGTTAAAATTGATGAGCTTAACACACAAAAACATTACGAGTAGAGACAGCTGCCGTGACTGACCAGGGCATTGTGATACTTTTGGTAGGCATATTTTTTAGAAAATTATTTTGTATTTTTCCTGTATTTTTAGGTTAGTATAAAAGGAAGCCTATTAAAATCTAAAGTTCATGAAGAATAGAGTGGCCTAGCACAGACATGTTTTAAAAGTCAATAAATTCAAGCAGTTAAAAGTCGGAGTTGGTGCAGACCTAGTATCAAGATGTTTGCGTCTTTTTGTTTGTTTGTTCAGTTTTGTTTTGTTAGTACTACATCCAGGTATGAGGCTGGGAAGAAACTCCAATAAAAGTACAAGGAGGTGGACTGTGTTCTCATTGAAAATATAGAGCAATCATTGCAACACCTTACAAAACAAACACACTTAGCAGTTTGTTTTAAAACAAACTACCAGCCAATGTGGCAGTGGGGAGTGAATGATGATAGGAAATTATTAAGGAACCCGATAGGAGCAGACAGACTTCTAGGATATATGTTTTATTTATCCTATTGGAAAAATAGAACAACAGAAATTCTATTTGATATTTACATTAGAAGATAGGGATGCAGAGAAAAAGCTAGAAATAATGTTTGACTGAGAGTTCATATGAGCATGCTAGTGGGAGAGAACTAAGTGCTGTCTCCATGGTCTGGGGAATAGATGAAAGATAATTGACTCAAGGGTTGCCAGCACAAATGGGTCTGAAAACCCTCCTACAGTAGCCCGACAGCCTGCTTCTTTCACCCTGGTCCTTTTCCCTTGCAGGTGGATTCATGTCTGTGAGGACAAGAAGGATGGACAGAGAGCTGCATATGGGAGGACAGGACCAAGAACAAACCTTGAGAGGAGTGGCTGAGGGAACTGCTGGTGGTTAGTCTGGAGAAGAGGAGGCTGAATGAAGACTTGTATCACTCTCTATAGCTACCTTAATGGAGGTTCTGGAGATGAGGGTGATTAGTCTCTTCTTAGTAACAAGCAACAGGACCAGAGGAAACAGCCTCAGGTTGTCCCAGGGGAGGTTTAGATTGGATATTAGGAAAAAATTCTTCACCAAAAAGCTTATAGAGCACTGGAGCAGGCTGCCCAGGGAAGTAGATGAGTCACCACCACTGGAGGTATTTGAAAGACATGCTTAGGAACATTGTTTGATTTTGAACTTGCATAATGGTTAACAGTTGGATTATCTTGGAGGCCTTTTCCAGCCTAAATTATTTTAAAATTCTATGACCTGAATAAATTTTTTGCGGTGGATTATTAAACTGCTTCTCCACCTCTGCTGTTGTACACACAAACTTCATCCCAGAGCCCTCTTCTGCTTTAAAAGAGCACAGATGTGTAAAAGCCATGGATAAACAGTGGAAGGAGTTTTTCAAGAATGGACAGCATAGTACTGGGACCGAGCTTCTGATAATCATATATTTTACTATTGGGTTATACAGTTAAATGCCCCCCCACCAAAAAAACTACATAGCACTATATTTGTTCTCTTAAATAGTATGGTGTTCAGGCTATTTTATATATATATTTATGTATATATCATATAATATTTTATATTCCAGGAGTGCTGGAAATGTCCCTTTCTTGCATTGCCTTTACTCAGAAAGAAAAGAAATATCTTAATTCAGAAAAAAAAGTGAGCTTGTAAGGTGAATTAATATGTAAAAAATGTTGTGAGAATTGGCAGAATTGCGAATTTCTATCTAAATTTTCAATGAAGCTATGGTTTGGCATTAATTTAGTGATATTAGTAAAGTGACATGAAAAGCCATATAATCATTTAGCTTTATTAGCGATCAGACTTACAAGTTTTTTATAAGTAGTGGAAGGGATTAGATGACAAAAAAATAATATTTAAGAGGTTATCTTACTTGTCCATGTCACATTCGTACACACATTTTAAGGCAGACTCCTTCATCTCTTAATATTTTCTTTTCTTTCAACTTCTCATGAGTCCAAGCACCATCAGTTTATTGCTGCAAAAACCCAACCATGCTAAATTTTTGCTCTTGATGGCACAAGTCAGGAAAGGAACACAGATTTACTCTACCATGCCAATAATTACTCAGCAAGATCTCTTTAATTTCTGACAAGATCAGAAGAGCTCAAACAGGTATTAGAACACTAATGCAGTCTATACCATTGCTATTAATAGTAGCATTGACATTTAAAAAAAATCTGAATAAAAGCCAATTTACAGATATATTTATTCATATATCTACATATTAGCTGGAACAGAAACCTGGAAATTTTTCATATATCAGATCTTTCATTTTAGTAATGTGGTGCCAGTACACTGCCAACACTTACAACAGAAATGTTGCAGATGGTGTGTTTAAAATAGAACTGGCAAATTCACTTGCTTCACCTGAGATGCATTGAAGTGGTCTTATACTTTATGGAAATGCTGAAAATGTTATTCTAGATTGGGCTAAAAGAAATTGGATTAACTCCTCAAACGTAATAATATATTTGTTAGCCATCTGAGGACCTCAGTTGGAAAGTTACTTCACTTAGGAAAATTGAGGGAGAGTTGATCATGTACTTTCCATGGCAATATGAGTGTTTTTTTTATTTTAAGTTGAAAGAAAACAAACTTCCATAAATTCTAACTTTAATGTAAAGTTGTGGCTCAAGGGAGTTACAGATAGGCGAATTTAAAATTGTAGTTTAATTTCACAAGTCAGAAAACTGGTCGTGTAGATGCAGCATAGAATTTTGCAAGCTGTTCTTTTAATAGACCACTGTTAGCAAGGGACTACATGAGAAGTTAGTTCAGTCACAGGCTATGAATACTTAATTATTGTTTTTTTTACTGCCATTGAACACTATCAGCTGATGTACTGATGATGTAGAGTAGTCTGAGACTAGGCAGTGGAAGAATAATGGACTCTAAAGCCCTGTTTCAGGCTAATTTAAATCAGTAATAGAATGATAAAGCTTTTACATTCTAACATAATTTTTCTTACCATAAATATGATAAATATATTACTGATGTATTACACTGTTCTGGTTCCATATCAACTGATAAATGAGAATCTAGATTTACAGTTATAGATACAGATCAGGTATATGCATGTCCTGTATGGAGTTGGACTGTACAATAGTAACCTAGTTAGCAGATACAACATTAATGCCAATAATGTAACAAATTTCTGAAGTAGAAGCTATCTATAATTATAAACTATTATTGTTACTATAGAAGAGCTGGGGAAAATCAACAAGAAATTTTGTAGCATCTCCTGATTTAAATACGTAAGAATATTTTGAAGTTAAGGACTTGCAAAGTAAATTCTCCTTTCTTTTTACATCCCTAATCAAATTGTTGCCAAATTTTAGGAACTTTTTAAACTCGGAAAAGAGTCGGGTTTAAAAAGGAGACATTGTTTATTCTGTGCAGGGTGCAAGGTGGAGGTTTTCCACAAATCAAGCACACCAGAGAGTAAAAAGCAAAAGAATTTATACACTAAAATTTACATAAACCCATATAATACAGAGTTACCACCTACCCAGTCATCTAGTTTGTATAACTTCTCTCAGTACTTGTTATTGCACCAGTATGTGCCTTTTTGGGAGTCTCTGGTGGTCATCTGGGGAGGCGACCCTTACTCAGTTTCAAACAAACTTCAGCAAGGACCTTCAAAGCACAAAATTTTGTGCTAAATATCATGTGATCTTCAGCTTTAGAGCCACGTCTAAAACAATTGCCAAGCAGGACAAAGTACAAAAGATTTCCATAAGCATTAAGCAGAACCTATTTAACACACCTGGTAGGATCTCTTAACATTCAAGAGCGGGGTTAAAGGTGAGAATGAAACCATCCGCTTATATTTACAACAGAGAGCAAAACAAGGGACAGAGAATTCTGCTCATAGTCAACAAAATCAGTTGCATTGATTACTTTTTGTCGTCTTCTTTTGCTGTTCACTCTGCTCCTTACTCCAATACTGCCAGGCCCCACCATAACCCAAAAGTGCAGCAGCTCAGTGGTGAGCTATTCATGCCTGACTGTTATAACCCACTCCTGAAGGCATGGTGATTGAGGTTCTTGTTAATAAATCCTTTGGGACAGATGAGTATAAAATGACACTGAATGACCAGTGTTTTTATATATCTACGGCAGCATTATTTTAGAACAATTTGGTTGCAAAGGAAGAAGGTATGTTGCCATTTTGGTTATTATCTATAAAAATTTAAAAATATAAAAGAATAAAGATATTACTTTAAAAAACAAACATATGAAGAAAAGATAGAAAGAGAAAGAAAGGTTAAGCAGAGATAGCACAGGGGAAAGCTATCAGCACCCATGGATCCAGCAATGAGACTTGGTTGTTACAGTTTTTATGTCCAGTCTGCAAAATGTTGGTCTCATTCCTGACCCAACAGGGGTGGGGGAAGCTCGTACAACACAATGTTCAATGTGTTCAGGTGGGAGCAGCCAGGTTTCTCCCTTGGGGCAGAGGGGGTTTTCAATATTTGATGTTGCACTGGATCTTGGGCAGTCCTCTGGTGGATGGTCCCAGAAATGAGTCTGGGGATACTTCAGGGGTCTTTGATGGTTTATGACACCTTCTAAGACATGATAGATGTCTCTCACACTCACCAACATAGTTGAGTGAGTTGTGTCACACCTGAAGGGATGAATACCTTCAGGCCTATGTGAATGTGAATGCCTGGACACCATTCCCAGAAAGGTGATGGGGGGGAGGTTTACAGTTGAGCCAACTGTGTAAAGGAGGACATTAGCACAATAAAAAGCATTATCCCACCTCCAGGATCTGCTTTTTATCAGCCTTACCTGGCTCACAACTCAGCCTTTTGCTAATCAAATGTTTGGTCAGGCCATCCTCAGTGGTGGAGGTCTTCATCTTCCTCTAGCTGGTTCTGACACAGATATGGGGTTTTGCCACCACACTCAAAAGTTCTCCTCTTCCCTTGGTTTGTGTGTGCATCTGTGCAAGCCTGGCCTCAGCAAAGAACCTTCTCCTTCTGCAAATGGCTGGTTGGGAGTCATTAACCCTTGTCATTCCAGTCTCTCACATGGTTGGTTCCCTGCATGCCTCCCCCTGGTCAGACACTCCCTTTCCTGGGCAGAGACTGGACCTGACCCTGGAGACATTCTGCTTGCTTGGCTACAGGGCAGTGTCATAGCTTGGCATCATGGCTCTCAGCAGCTGCTGACAAAACCAGCTGTGGCACCACAGTTCTGCCCAGTAAGTCATTTATATGTTTTATCACACATTCCTCCATTGTTTATTCTACTCTATTATGCAGCCTGAGTGCAATTTTGTTTATTTGTACACTAAACATGCATTGATATTCTCATTATTAGCAGCACCACATTTTGCAGTCATTCAACATATCTTTAGATGATGGATTTTTTTATTTCTCCTTTTAAATATTTTCTTCATACAACACTGGTGTTTTCTACAGACAATCCGCTTTGGAGTCAGTTACTTAACATAACTAGTTCCATACTATTTCAGTTGCACAGCTATAATGATTTGAGATCAATTTTTTCAGTCTGGCATAACATTTCACAATCTTGGAGAATAATTTTTATTTGCTTTTATAAAGAGATTTTTTAGAGTGCTTTTCTCCCTTAAAACAAATAAATAAATGAAGCAGTGCCTCTACTAATGCAGACAAGCTAAATATGGGTCTGTATGTATTAAATAATTAGCTACAAACAGAAGCATACTATTTTGAAATGTTATTTAACCTGTTTTAAATTGTCTTCATTTATTGTTGATAGAGGAGGAAAAATATTATTTTGATTTTTTTTATTATGAAGTCTAGGAAATTTTGAACATTGAGGGTTTTGAGATTCTCTGGGTTTCCTTAAAGACCTGTGAATATTCATGAAGTATTAGTTACTCCCTTTGTGCCATGTGGTGTGTTTACTTGTCCTTTCAAATCACTTTCTCCTTCCTAATACCAAGACCACCTCTATGACTCAGGTGCTACTGGTAACAGGTGACTTTTGATCTACAGATGATCTTATTTAAAGAGGAGCTTAGAACAATAAAGTCTTTACAATGCCAAAGAGAACACAATTTATTTCAGGGAATTCACATTTAAATGTGTGTGAAAGTTTAAATATTTGAATTTTAAGCACTGAAGAGAAAAAGTTTTGTATAATTCTGCATACAATCTCTTTTTTGAGTAAAACAATGCACCTATTTCACATCCAGTCCTCTTTTAATAGTATGTAACAATAAGTATCAAAAACATTTTGGGTTTTTTTTCCATGAAACAAACATAAACACTCTCTGAGATGTTTTCTTCAAAAAAAAAAAAAAAGGTGTACTGTCACCTACTGTTTATTTGTTATTAAAATCCTACCAGACTTTTAGGTTGAGCTGTATTTCAAGGAAATGGAAGTGGAAAATATTACATGAACTATTAATTTTTTGTCTATATAAAATTAAGGATGTCTTGAATAATCTAACTATAAGAAGTATTTTTTACTTCTTATATATACAATATCCTTCAAGGTGAAGCCTGAATTAATTAAGAATATAATCAAGTTTTATACCTTTTTCACTATTCAGTCTGTAACTCTCTAAGGCTCTACAAACAATTCATTATAATTCAGCAATATGATATAAAAGGTCTTGAAGGTTGTTGGGTTATTTTATTCACCTCCTCTACCTTTTAAAGTGAATTCATGTTCATAAAACCTAACATGTTTCTTGCTGTCTAAAATTAAATTCTTCTGAGAGTTATTTTAAGAAGACTTAAAGATGAAAATTAAGTTTATAAATTGGAATATAACAAAAAATTGGACAAATCATAGAATTCATAAAAATTTGATAAATTCATGTTAACAGCCTTAATGTGGATGGAGAGATAAAAATTATGCAATGTTTCCCTTTTCTTTAAGTTGACATGAATTTAGATCCAATTAACTAATTATGGATTATACTGGATCATATTGATTTTTTCCAATGACTACTGCTTTAGATTTGGCCAATACTTCAAGCATTTCCTCTTCAAGCGTTTCCTTGAATTTGGATTCAATGGAAAGTGAAATAGGAAAATTAAAACTTTCTCTTCCATTTAACCTTTTTGGACATTGGGTAAGATTATATCTGATCAGAACATGCTAGAGAAAGTGGTTATAATGAACAGTGATAATATTTTCCCAAAAGTCCTTTTTCTTTGTATATCATACCTGATGGCGGTCCTTGGCAAAAATACAAAACAAACAATTTGATGATTCTAAGAGGTATGTTCCCTCTATCTTATGTGGTACTTTGAAATGCTCAGTTTTCTCTGGCAAAAAATACAAGTCTAGCCCCAGAGTCTGAGAACTGGAGGTCTGATTAGGGCCTTCCAATGCTAAAAACCCTATAATTTTATTTTACAACAGCTATTCACTCTAGGAGAGTAGCAGAAAATACAGCAATAGCAACCTGGTATATCCTCAGGTATGAGAAACTGCAAGTCATCAGTGATTCCCTTTGCCCTCTGTGCAATCAGAAACCTCCCACCTAAGAGAGGTCAACAGCCATAGTAGAGCTTCTTGGTTAATTGGCAAATTTCCCACCTTTGCCACATCCTTACAGTCTGTCTTCTGGGAGCTGCTGACAAATTTCTGAACAGGAGCAGGGAATCCTGATAATATCACCTACTAGGATATGAAGGCATGCTCAGCTCTCTAGGTTAATTTTAGGCTTTTTGGAGACTCACATGTATTCAGATGCACTGGTTATATTTACTTGTGTTTGAAAGCTACTGTTACTTTAAAATAAAAGGAGTTTATACAGCAATTACAGGATTTGAAGAGCTTTTGTGTGGAGATAAATCTATTTTCTTTCTTACATTTGATGTGGACATCATGATGAATATATTGCTTTCCCCTTTTGCTTATCCAAATTTATTAATTGATGCATTTAAATTAAATAAGTTATATATGCATACTGAATGCATTAATTAGCAAAAAATCAGCTTTAATTCAGGATTCTTACAGAAACCTCAGTTATGCATGCATGGGGGATGTGTGCATGTATGTGTTATCTGAGGAACTTTGCATTCAGTCTTCATTTCTGATGTTTTAATCTTTGGAAATTTCAAATCCAATTCAGTTTCTTAGAAGAGGATTGATGCTGCAGATATATATTTCCTACATATTTTGAGAAAATAGTTGACTAATGAATGAGAAAAATAGACCCCATAGAGAAAATAATTTGTTAGATACCTGAAAAACTCAAGTTGGATTTACTATTGAACACTGAGAATTTCCCTGAAGAAAAACACCATATCTGCCAATCTAGATGAGAAAACACTAAAGCCAAACTTTCTATTTGCAACGCAATTCTTCACTTCTTAATTTGCCTTTCCAAACTAAGCACAGAGTTTCACAAATGTCTTCACTCTTGTGACCAGTGACAGGACTTGGGGCAAAGGCAAGAAGTTGTGTCAGGGACACAGGTTGGACATCAGGAGAAGGTTCTTTAGCCAGAGGGGGGTTGGGCACTGGAACAGCTCCCCAGGGAAATGGTCACAGCACCAAGTTTGACAGAGCTCTCAGGCACATGGTCTGTCTCTTGGGGATGGCTCTCTGCAGGACTGGGAGTTGGATTCAATCCTCCTGATGGATCCCTTCTAACTCAGGATATTTTGTGATTCTATGCTGCTGTGAAATGTAACTGAGAACACCACTTAGATGACTTGGATGAACACACTTAGGTCTAACTTGTAGCATCTCATGTAATCTATTTTGGAAAAGCTGGAAACTTTATTTCTGTTGAGAATGGAAAATATTATTTGGTCAAAAAACGTCAATGAGCCCTGGGATTCCTGACTTCTGCATCTCCTTTGGCCTCCCTTAGGAAAATAAGAAGGAAAAAATCCTTTTCACTCTCCAAGTACAAGGTCTCATGTCCTACCAGGACAGCTCTGCTACTGCCTTGGAATTTCCAGCCTCAAACTTCCTCTTGAAGATCATGTTTTCATTCTTTCTTTAAATATTTGTAACATGACATCAACATTTCTTTTGTCTACACATTTGAAAATATTTCTGTTAAGCGCATTTAGAACTTTTTTTTTTTGTACTCTTGTATACTTTGCTAAACATTAAGAGGTTTTATTATGATTATCATAATGTTCACAAATAGGAAACATTTAGGTATAATTATAAACCAAATATGTCTTAGTAATAAGATTTTGTCTAAACACTTTCAGAGTTTCACAGAAATTCCAATCTCTCAGGGACTGTTACTTCCAAAAGAAGAAATTTCAGGAAAAAAAATAGTGAAAGCAAAAAAGCTAAGAAGAAAACCGAAATTAAAAGATAAGAAAAGTCTTTGATTCTGTGATACATATATAAAAGATGAGGTTTGTATACAAAAAAAACAAAAACTAAATGTACTAATTCCAAAACTTTTCACAGATCTTATGAGAATACAATGCACAGGCTTTACCCAATGATTCACCTTTTCTTACTCAGATGGACTATGGGAGTAATTGGTGCAACACCATCCTTAATTGCTGCCATTTATTTGAATGCCTTACATCAACCCAGGACACTTACGTTAAAATAAATTGTCTCTGTTCCTGGCTCATGTTCTCAGAGTAAATTTGAGTAACAAATTATCTTCACAGAAATTCCCAGTGCTTACAGGTAGCTTAGATTTGTATATGGGAATTTTTTTTTATGGGAAAACTTTCCAAACTATTCTGTGAAATGCTTTAATCAATATGCACATAGTGTTTTAAGATTATGTCCACTACTGCATTATTTCAAGAGGTCACTTGTTTATGACTGTGTGTATACAAGGCACTATTACTGTTGTGCCTACTATTAGTAATAGTATTTAATCCAATTCAATTTTATGAATGGAATACTTCTGCTGGCTTTGGCTATCATGCAGGTCTGATTAGCAAGTACTAGAGTCACCTTTGTATTTATTTTTGCATTAATGTGCCTTTTGCTTAGGCATCTCCCTGCCCCTACTCCTTCACTTAATTTGTTTACCTTGGAGAAAGTCAATAATTTCACAATTCTCTTTGATCTCACCTATTAATGGGCCTACTGTATAATTTTCTTCTCGTCTACTTATTTTTTTCACCAGTTTATGCATAGATTTTTATGCAAACCAGTATCTTCAAACCTGTGCAAAAACAGATGACTGTGCTGAATCAAAACAGTATTGTAAAGGACTACTCATAAGTGCAGGATCCTATCAATGTTTTTGGGAAATGTTGGGGTATTGATGTGAAAAGCAAAATAGGTATGTAGAAAACCCACATATGAAGCTTCTACAGGGCGTTTCTAGAGCCAGGCAAAACATTCATCAACATTTTCTTTCAAAAAATACTCCATTTTTTATATATTGAATGATGTGTCTGCTACTACCATCCACTCTCCTGACAATCTACTAGGAATTTGATGCACTGCCTGAAAACCCTCCAGGAAATGTGAGAAGGGTAGTTCTTAAATCACATTTTTGACATCTACAGGAAGTGCTGTTCATCCTTCTGATGAATCTTACTTGGCTTTCTTGCTTGGAGGAGTTCAACACCTCTGTGTTCAGCAAATAATTTTCTTTTAAAACTGGAAGATGATGTATGTGTTTCAAATGTTTTACTCAAGCAACAGTTCAAGAAGCATTAGTTTCTTGAGAAGTTGAATTTATCTGATTTAAAGGTTATTTAATTTTTATGAAATAAAGGCAAATTTAGTCATCAGGAAAGTCAGACAATGTGATCAACATTTCAAGTCCTTCAGGGAAAACGTTTGTTTAAATTCCACTTTGTCCTATGCTCTGAAAAATATTCTAAAATAACCAGTACTGTGATTAAATTGAATAAGCCTAAACAAATAATCCAGTGTAGTATTCTGCATAATAAGGAAATTTGGCTGCATCATTGTGTAACTCTGGAATGGTTTCACACTTTAAATGTGACTTTTATGGACTTTTGAACATTAGGCATAGCTGGTAAGTCATATAGCTCTGAGAGGTCTTATGAAGGCCCTGTATGAAACTGTCATATTGTTTCAATGATGAAATAGAAAGAGTTTATGAACAATAAACAAATTCATTACAGAAAATGGAAAACTTTTTAGGAAGTAGTGGTAGCTGTTACAGTGTAAATAAATATAAAGCAATCATCTGTAACTTTTATACTTTTGTAGATCACATCTTATAACCCCAGGTTTACTGCTCTGTCTTTTGTAGAAAAAGTATAGGCTGTGTACTGCTTAAATTAGCTGAACATTTCTTGGTTTGATTGGCTGTTTTTTAAATTTAGTATATTATAGAGAATTACTAAATGTAATGTACATATTCTTTAAATGACTGGCCTCAATTCTGCCTGCCTCTCACTTATTCTGGAAGATGTATAAAATAATTTGGGGGGAGGAAAGATAATCTGGGGAAAGGAAAATGTTTCTTTGCCTACATCTAATCTAAGTGTTGAAGAATGTCTGCAGCTCAAGGTAAGAGAGAGGGAAATGGAATTAAAATAACATTACCTAGATTATATAAAAACATTATTAA
Source organism: Tychaedon coryphoeus (assembly GCA_013398595.1). Taxonomy (NCBI): domain Eukaryota; kingdom Metazoa; phylum Chordata; class Aves; order Passeriformes; family Muscicapidae; genus Tychaedon; species Tychaedon coryphoeus. The sequence continues at coordinate 293,317 of WBND01000573.1, read as the reverse complement.
AACACAAAGAAAATGCTTAATGAGATATTTTTAAATCCCAGTTCTTACATTCAAAGAAAATGTATAATTGCAATTTTGTTACTTTCTGAAAATTAAATACAAATGACATAGAGTTCTTAGTTTTAGGCAAATTCTGCTAATCTTAAATAATTAATGACTTCAGAGAACAAGTTACTTAGGTGAAAGCCATTAAATAAGAATTGGCACTATGTAAAAAAAAAGGTAAGCTGCACTAGAAAGAGTTCTACATGAGATTTCACCTCTAAATATAAAATCTCTTAAAATTTAATACTGCTGTCAAAACTTCTGAAATGTTTTCTGACTTTCTTGTTTTTCCATTTTCTTCTCTTACTAAACAATGGAAGACCAAATGAAGCCATCATTTTAGAAAATTATTACTTATAGTGCAGAGTAATAAGTTTGTGCATTGATAAAACCATGTTAATCAGGTTAATATTGTCCATAGACATAAAATATTAAGATAGAATATTATAGTGCATTAAAACTAAGGTGTTAATAGAACTACTTGCATCTCTTCATTAATTTTCTTTTTCTTACTTGCTTAGTGAAATAAAAACTTACTCAGAAAGTGAAGCCTATGAAACATCAGAAATTTGTATGCATCCCACATATCCAAACTTCACTTGCAAATGAACTAATGATATTTAACCTGCTCTTTTAGTTACCATGCCTTTAGCTAGGCATCCAGCTTTTCCAGTGATTTATTTTCTGGCTCTGCACAATATCCTGCTGTTACAATGCTGCCTCCTGCTATCACAAGGAATGCACAGAAGCTCTTTCACCTCTCTGAAGATAATTACAGAATTTCAGTCTTCGGAGCAACTAATCAATGTTCTACTAGTTTTCTGGAGAATTCAATTGTCCTTAAAAAAAAACAAAAAAACAAAAAAAACCAAAAAAACAAACTCAAAAAACAAAACAAAACAAAAACCAAAAATAATTGAGAAGGATAAATAGAAAAGTCTCATTTCAAGCAGTAGTTTCAGAACATCTATACATTAAGAACAACCAGTTTTATACTTCTGGAAGAGCTAATATTGAAAATAATGGATGGTTATGAAAAACACTGTGGTTTTCTTAATTATCAGTACACTGTATGTACACACATGCTGATATAAAAACCCAGACCAACAATATATCTTGATTGTTGTATCTCTCTTATTCTGAAAAAGTCCTATCATTATCCAATTTTTAAAGTAATATTAAAATGCAACACTAAACTTTAGTGCTGTATCCCCGGCTGAAGAATTGGTTCACAGTTTTCCTATAAATATTATGAAATTAAGATATGTTGATTTGCACATTTCCATATCAGTTCAGTATCTTCCATTATACTTATTTACGTGAGTAGTACTATAGTGCTTAGGTTCCTGTATAAACACAAGTTAATGCTCAATGTTGGCAGCACCAAATATTACCAATGACTGCTGAAAACAGATTATCTCAGCTAAACCAGGTATATCCTCTTTCCAAGCCACACATTTGAAAGGAATAGAAAAGGAAAATTAAATGAATGAAGAAAAATAATTATATTAGGTAAGGAAAGACAATGCCTCCCTTTCTTTATATTTGCTTTCCTCATGGATTATAGAAGTAGGAATAAACTCTCTTCCCTTTTTCCTTTTCTATTGTTGTGTTACCTCTTTGGCAGATTACATCTATTTTATTCATGCCATGAGTAGATATGGGGAATACAGTGGCTAGGTTTATCTTGGAGGGGACATTGCTAGTTATGGGGAGAGGAGAGGTAATGAGGATATTGTGATTTACTCCACTAGCAAAAGAAAACCTCTGGCTCTCAGATGATCTTGGAAGCCGAAAGTTCTCCAATTCTGTAGAAAAGGAGCTAAATAACAAAGGTGAAACAGCCAAACTTCTAATGGACATCACTGAGTCAAGGGATTTACTGGATGATCTTGGAGGTCTTTTCCAACTGTTATGATTCTGTGTCTTGTCCATTTACCTGAAGTAAAAAGTGAAGAGTAAATTGTAAAACTGCAATAGATCAAACTTCAGCAAGGTTTGTCACTTTCGATGATTCAGTCAGGGATCCATTCAATTATCTAAAGGAAGATTTCCATGTTGTTTGAGTTCCCCTAAATATCTGAAACAGTTGCATGGGACTCAAATATGGGAAATTCAGATAATTTCAGAGATTAAACAGGATACCTGAGTCATCTCCAAACAGGATAAATGTTTCCAATCAGGTAAGTGAATCAAATCTCTAATGCTTAATTACATGTCTTGTAAATCGAGGAGTTCAATGGCCTTTGATATGCACACCATCCCCCAGATTCTGAGTATCCAAATTAAAATCTAAATACTATCCCTTTTTTATGACATCAGCTTTATACCAAAAACATCACCAGGTTTGTGTTGAAAACATATTCCCTTCTTCTTTCCACTCCATAGGCAGCAGCACTGTGGCTTATATACTTTCTACCTTGGGGAAAAAAAATGTTTTCCCTTCGGAGAACACACTTGATTTTAAGAATCTAACTCTGGGCAACTAAGTTATAATTTGAAAAATAATCTCAGTGAAATTTTCTATATCCCTTCCCCAAGATACAAACTTGGAAGATTCTAATAAGGAAATTATTTGAGAAAGGTAGAAACAGGTTAGACCTTAAAAATTTTATGGAAGAAACCAAGCTTATTGCAAGTGACACAGATAAAGTTGTAGAATTGTTGAAACTGAATATATTGTTAGTCCCAAAACTACTTTGTTGACAAAAAGAAGCACAGTAAATAGCTGGAGTGGGCAGCATCTTCCCCAGATTTTTGTTAGGAAATGTCCAAAGTTCATGGTTCCTCCCGTTTTGGGCTTTTTTCAGCACCCCGTTTCCACGCCTTGCTTCCTTCTTATTGACTCCCAGCCCTGCTTTTGGTGCCACCTTGTCCAGCTCCAGGAAACATCATGGCTGACTGCCTGTCCTATGGTGACTGCCAAGTTTATCTGACCTAGTTTATCTGTGACCACCACAGAGGTTCAGCTCGGGCCAGACAATGGTCCCGTGGCCCCCAGTTTGCTGTCAGAGCAAGCTGGCAGCAGCTCCAGCCCAGGGAAGCCCTGCTGTTTCCAAGCACTGCCCTGGCAGCCCAAGTTGATACCTACTGCCATTTTCCAGTGTCAGAACTCCATTTGTTGACCAACCAGCAAGTTGTGTTTGGTTACAAATTTGGCCTTGAATTTTCTTTAAAAATAGAGCTCTCTGGGTAGAGTTTAATGATGTGTCTCTGAAGACACATCAACAATAGCAAACGCTGGTGCTGCCTGCATGTATTTGCACTCTTTTGACAGAAAATTCTTCATGTAGAAGTCTGAACTGTTTGCTGACCTCTTCTGTAATGCTCTGCTGCCTCTCTATTCCTGCCTGCATTGAGTGCTCTTTCTTATCTAGTAAGATTATTTAAGCCTAACTTGTTATGCATTCTCTTTTTCCAACCAATGGTTTGGTAAGTGATTTCAGCATCAAAAGCACAATGCTGCAGACTAATGAACTGCATAAAGTTTATTCTTGGCCTGTTCACACACAGTATGTGGGCTGGTCTGTGGGATACAGATGGCCATACATGCTGACCTTGTAGTAATAACACATAAGAATGCAGTAACTTGAGCTATCACGTTTATACGAGAGCTCCTTCCCCTCTGTTAGGCATTTTGAAAGCTTGTGATCATTTAGAATTTTACTGAGCAAGAGACAAGGAAGGATGTGAAAAAACACATTGTATTTACATCACCTTGTTATTCAAGGTGATGTAAATGGATGCTGTAAAAGAGAGTATGCATTGCTGTCGAATTTTAAAAATTGTGCCCTTATGTATATTCATCTTCCAAAATGGAGGAAAAAGAGATTAAGGAAACTAATGTTTTTCAAGCTAGACACCAAGTCAAGTTTCATTTTTTAAAATAATTTGTGAGTTTTGTCAAGATATATAGAGCAATAAATGAAACTGCCTTGTGCTCTTGCTATTCTGGAATGATGCAAAACCTTGAGAAAAGAGTACAGTATAGTAATTTATACAGAGAAAGAGGATGTATTTTAAGAACAAGTAGTATTATATAATTTATTTATGAACTGTAAATGATTGATGGTAAGTATTAGTACTTTTTTAACCTCTGACATGACCTTAACTTATGAAAATGTCTGCTGGTCTCCCCTTCTGATGCTAATACTGGTCACACAACAAAATAAGAAACATATTGAAGAAGATAAAAAAGACATGTAGGTAGAAATTTAGTACAGGCTGATTCCTATATGATGCAGATATTAAACTGAGATAGAGTGAGGATCCCTTTTCCTTGACAATTCTCTACATAATTGTTCTAACTCTGCTGAATGTAAGGACAGGTCTGTATACACAAGTAGGTGAAGAAGCAGACAGTGTCTACCCTTGCTCTCCAAGTAGGCAAAAAACCCTGAAGATGGAAGTTTGAGGCTGTTCACTTCCAGCACCAGTAGGAATGCCTCTGCCTGACTTATTTACCAGCAGTCCTGGTTTACCTGTAGAGGTACCAGTTGACTGGAGTTAGCAAATATGAGATTGTGGGAATAGTGCTAAACACCTGGCATCGTAACCAATATTAGAACAAAAGAATATTGGCCCTAGAGGCTCTGCTAATCTGTGCGTGTGATTAGAGGTGCTGTGGGAAAACTATTTTGGTGGAAAATCCACCATATGTGTGTGTGACCTACTGTGATTGAAAAGAATCACATGCATGGAATGCTTGAGACACTGTGTGTTACAAAATTAGCAGAGGCCCTAGGGACCAATCAGAAGGCAGTGGTTTATCTGTAAAGAAATTAAAATAGAAGGGAGCTCAAATGGGAAAAAAGGAGAGAAAAAACAACACCTGGACAGCTCAAAACTGTACCACTGCATCATTGTGTCTTTTTTTTCCCATCTCTGACATACCTATTCTTTACATTTAGAATTTTCTTTATATTTGGTGTCATCCCCAACATGAGATCCATCTACAGAAGAGTTCTAAGGAGAATCCAGTGAACTACAGGCTTGTCAGCCTGACCTTACTGTTGGCAGAGATCATAGAACTGGTCATCTTGAGTACCATCACATGGCACATGCAGGAAACCAGGGGATTAGGCCAAGCCAGAGCGCATTTATGAAACACAGGTTCTTCTTGACCCATCTGAAATTAAATAAAAAGAAGCATTTCTTCATAAACAGAGCTGTAAAGTACTGTAACAGGGTTCTCAGGAAAGTGGTAGAGTCAATACCCCTGGAAGTGTTCAAAAAATGTGTGTATATGCCACATGAGGACATGGCTTAGTGGCACTAGGTTGATGTTGGACTCTATTGTCTTAGAGGTCTTCTCTAAACTTAAAGATTCTATAATTCTGTGATTCTATGATCAATGTGTAAAATTACTCTGAATTACCAAAGATAAAAGAAATTTAATTACGTCACCATAATGAATGCTTTACAAGGATTTTTAATCAAGATAATATCAAGGAAAATGTTTCTCAGTACTTTAAAAAGAACAAAAAAGACATAAATTACAAGCCAGACTTAAAAAAAAATTGTAATAAAGATTTAAAGAAGAAGCCAATATTGTTACAAGGTAAAATAGTGAGTCAGGATATATCAATGGGTTTTATTCTACAGGCTTTTGCACATTATTGTATTCCATGTGCTGTGATATTTTTAAAATATATAGCTATTTTAATTTGAATTACAGATATAGTATTTGGCATCATTAAAATCACCTGCAAGCTTTTTATAAGCTCTTCTTCAATAAAACCAAATGAAAATAAGTCCAACACAAGGACATAGAATACAGGACAGACCTTCAGACTGGGAATTCTCTTTTGAAAAGAGTCCCATTAGAATAATTTATAAAGCTTCATCTATCAAGGCAGTAAAGACTAGGCTGACCATAAAGAAATGTAACAGTGTCTCACACCAATCAAACAATTAAATAGTATCAAAACTTAGTGGGAATAAATTCCAACTGTTATGCACAGAGAAAAAAAAAACAAAAACTAAGACAGTACGTCCTGGATCCAAGCTTGCCATTATTATTATGAGTGAACTATTGGAGTTAAGCTTTGCAAAAACCATTTTAGTATATAACTGTAGTTTTTTAAAAAGTAGTAAAATTTGCATTCCTTTGCTAATATTAGAGAAAACATCTATTTTTCTATGTTAATCCTGTTGGTAGTCACATGTCATAAGTGATATGTGGTAATGGAAAAGTTGTTAGTCAAAGGCAGCAAGTATTGACTTTTGTATTAGACATGACTCTGTAAAAAAAAAGGATAAATAAGAAAGATTATATGAGAGGTCTACCAAAAACATATATCCTGTGGAGATTAGGTGGGTAATGACTATTGTTTCTCTTTTCCAGTATCAGCAGTAGATAAAAGAAGCATGAAAGACCATCAAAAGATGCACTCACACATAGAAATTGAGTCTCTGACAAGAAAGCCTCAACTGAAACAGATCAAAAGCTCAGGGAGTTTTCAAAGGAATTTTCATATGTGCTTGCTCTATTCTTATATCCTTGTCTAGATATGTACTTTTGTCCATTACCAAATGCAAATGCTCTGCTAGATGGACCATTACCCAGTAAGACTGTACTTAGGTCTTGTGTTTTTATGACAACAAATGTGATTGCCCTGTGTGGTCCTACAGTGAAATTATTTTATGCAATTCTTGGCTATCTAAACAGTGGAGGATGCAATGGGTTAAGAACATCAGGGATTCTGCTGTTGAACACTGTTGAGCTGCTGCAGAACCACTATATATGCTTTCAGTCAGATCTTCAAGAAAAATAGATTGCAAAAATGAATAATCAGAAAAGAATGTATGAAAACCTTTATAGTAATGGATTAAAGAAGCTCAAGTGATCCAAGAACAAGATAAAGAAGTCTTTTGATCACTGTCAGCATGTATATATACCAACGGAAAAGATTTTTGTTGAGTACTTGAGCTGGTTTTATCTAGGATAGAGCTGAATTTCTTAGAGTATTGGGCTAGATTCTGGATTGTGCTGGAGACAAAATTAGTAATTCAGAGGTGTTTTTGTTATTGCTGAGCAGTGCACAGAGTCAAGACCTTTTCTGCTTCTCACCTCATCATACAGTGAGTAGGCTGGGGTGTATGAGATGTTTGGAGAGGACACAGTCAGTACAGTTGACCCCAACTGACCAAAGGGATCTTCCATGACACATGGCATCATGGTCAGCATACAGATTTGGAGGTTTGAAGATTCTCTAGGCATTGATCAGCTGGTGAGCACTTGTTTTCATTTCCATCACTTGTCTTAGAATCACAGAATCACAGAATCATTTAGGTTGGAAAACACCTCCAAGATCATTGAGTCCAACCTTTGATCACCACCTTGCCAACCACAGCACTATGTGCCAGAGCCAGCCATATCTTGAACACCTCCAGGGATGGTGACTCTGCCACCTCCCTAGGGAGTTAATTCCAACATTTGACATGAAGAAATTCTTTCTAGTGTCCAACCTAAACCTTCCCTGGTGCAGCTTGAGTCCATTTTCTCCTATTACTGGCTGCCTGGGAGAAGAGGCTGATCCCAAATTTGCTACAACCTCCTTTCAGGTAGCCTTTCTTGGGTTACATTTTTCTCTCTTTCCTATTTTCCTTTTTGTGACAATATTATTACTATTGTTATTGTTGTTATTAAACATTCCTTGTCCTAACCCATAGGATTTTTCGTTTTGCCTTCTCAATTCTCTTCCCCCATTCCTTTGAGTGTGGGTNTTGAGTCTCTGACAAGAAAGCCTCAACTGAAACAGATCAAAAGCTCAGGGAGTTTTCAAAGGAATTTTCATATGTGCTTGCTCTATTCTTATATCCTTGTCTAGATATGTACTTTTGTCCATTACCAAATGCAAATGCTCTGCTAGATGGACCATTACCCAGTAAGACTGTACTTAGGTCTTGTGTTTTTATGACAACAAATGTGATTGCCCTGTGTGGTCCTACAGTGAAATTATTTTATGCAATTCTTGGCTATCTAAACAGTGGAGGATGCAATGGGTTAAGAACATCAGGGATTCTGCTGTTGAACACTGTTGAGCTGCTGCAGAACCACTATATATGCTTTCAGTCAGATCTTCAAGAAAAATAGATTGCAAAAATGAATAATCAGAAAAGAATGTATGAAAACCTTTATAGTAATGGATTAAAGAAGCTCAAGTGATCCAAGAACAAGATAAAGAAGTCTTTTGATCACTGTCAGCATGTATATATACCAACGGAAAAGATTTTTGTTGAGTACTTGAGCTGGTTTTATCTAGGATAGAGCTGAATTTCTTAGAGTATTGGGCTAGATTCTGGATTGTGCTGGAGACAAAATTAGTAATTCAGAGGTGTTTTTGTTATTGCTGAGCAGTGCACAGAGTCAAGACCTTTTCTGCTTCTCACCTCATCATACAGTGAGTAGGCTGGGGTGTATGAGATGTTTGGAGAGGACACAGTCAGTACAGTTGACCCCAACTGACCAAAGGGATCTTCCATGACACATGGCATCATGGTCAGCATACAGATTTGGAGGTTTGAAGATTCTCTAGGCATTGATCAGCTGGTGAGCACTTGTTTTCATTTCCATCACTTGTCTTAGAATCACAGAATCACAGAATCATTTAGGTTGGAAAACACCTCCAAGATCATTGAGTCCAACCTTTGATCACCACCTTGCCAACCACAGCACTATGTGCCAGAGCCAGCCATATCTTGAACACCTCCAGGGATGGTGACTCTGCCACCTCCCTAGGGAGTTAATTCCAACATTTGACATGAAGAAATTCTTTCTAGTGTCCAACCTAAACCTTCCCTGGTGCAGCTTGAGTCCATTTTCTCCTATTACTGGCTGCCTGGGAGAAGAGGCTGATCCCAAATTTGCTACAACCTCCTTTCAGGTAGCCTTTCTTGGGTTACATTTTTCTCTCTTTCCTATTTTCCTTTTTGTGACAATATTATTACTATTGTTATTGTTGTTATTAAACATTCCTTGTCCTAACCCATAGGATTTTTCGTTTTGCCTTCTCAATTCTCTTCCCCCATTCCTTTGAGTGTGGGTTGAGCAAGTGTGGTGCTGGGTTGCCAGATGGAGTTAAATCAAGTTACTAACCTTTAGTGGATTTTTGTCCTCAACTGAAGCACAGCACAAAGCACTAGCTAGCTGCATTGCTAGATACTCTTTTGAGGCATGAAATATGATCTGTACAGAGAGTGTTCAATTACTGTGTATCAAAGCTATTAGTTATTTTGACTTTTTTATAATTTAAAACATGGTTGTTAAGAAAGTAATAGATTTCCAGTAAAATGGATTAGGCCAGGCATTAAAAAAAACTTTATTTGTGAAATTTAAATTAAATATGCTCACGTGTTATAAAGGTACAGGAAAAGACAAACTTTGAAAGCATGAGAAACAGAAGAGCAAATCCTTGGAATTCTGGTACAGACCTTAACCATATATTTATTCTTTCAAAGAACAACTTATGTTTTAAAAAAAAACCTCACAATTATATTGGTATGTTTAAGTTCTTTCACTTTCTAGTCTGTTTGTAAATGTTCTATGTAGGTTGCTATAAACAAAATCTAGAGTATGTAACCCTCTGCAGGTTAATTGACAGTTAACATTAATATCTTGTGATTGATAGAAATGCAATTTAAAAGAAAAAAATAGTAATCAGTTGAAAAGATAATGCATAGCATCATTTATAGGAAATAATATCACTATTCACTTCTTCTTACTAAAGAGAAAAAAGATCTATTCACTTCTTCCTAAAGAGAAACTATTGTATTTTTTCATTCTAGGAGTAAAACCACTGTATTTTATAATCTAATGTAATTCAATCCTCCTATCTATATGTTGAAACTGCCTATTTATAGATAGAAAAATTAGTAGAGAAATATATCTTTAGAAAGGAACAAATGTATTAAAAGATATATCATAAAGTATGCTGAGCCTTACAACAGGACATCAAGGAAATAAATGGTTAGAATAAACATTTATCTTTTGTTCTGAAGCACAGCTTAACTTTGCTCACAAATGGCGTTCTTGATGAGAATAATAAATCTCTTTAGATGGGAGAAAAAGTTCATGTTTAAAACTATGCAATTCAATATGGATCTACCATGTAAATTAGTTGCCTGACAGAACTGGCAAATGTAAGGTATTTATTGTAAAAAAACCTAGAAACATGGGTAGGATGCAAAAGACAATCGGGGGGTAATGGTGTAAGAACTTGTGTGTAGAGATAAAGACAGTTTAACCAGTATAGCAAAAGTTATATGCATAAGCAAAGGAATTAATTCACCCCTTTCCCATGGGCAAGCAGGGGTCCAGACATCTCCAGGAAAGCAGGATTACTTGGGAATCACAGAATCACAGAATCAAGTCCAACCTGTGACCCCACACCACCCTCTCCACTAGACCATGTCACATGGTGCCAAGACCAATCTTTCCTTAAACATCTCCAGGTACAGTGGCTTCACCACCTCCCTGGGAAGTCCATTTCAATATGTAATTTCTCTTTCTGTGAAAAATTCTTCCTAATGTCCAACTTAAACCTCCCCTGGTGCAGCTTAAGAATATGTCCTCTTATCCTATTGCTTGTTTCCTGGGAGAAGGGGCTGACCTCCACCTGGCTGCACCCTCCTTTCAGGTAGGTGTAGAGAGCAATAACACCTCCTCCAGGAAGAGAAATGTCATAGCTGCAAATGTTCTCCCCCTTCCTTCTTCTACCCCCAGTTTTATGTTTTATATTTTGACTATGACAGCAGATGGTCTGGGATATCCCTAGGAACATTTGGTGTCATCTGTCCTGGCTGTTTCCCTTCCAAACATATAATTCAGAAAGACATGAAACATAATGTTCATCATTTTTGCAAACCTTCTTTTAATTTGTCCCTTCTAGTAGATTTTGATGCTCTACTAGATATGTAGAGACCAGATGACTATAGAATAAATCTGGGGTGTGGGCAGACAACTTGTAAAGAGGTTGTCTTTCCAATATCAGTAAAGGCCATATATACTTATAATAATAGAAAAAGTCTGATTCAGCTTCCCTGGAAGAATATGTGAATCTTTTCTCCCACAAGAATTGACCTACATCATCAGCTGTCATAGATCTTATTCATAAGGGCAAATTTTTTGGAGATGAAAGTTTTGATTAATCATGAGTGAAAATTTTGGGACTGATTTCAGTAAAAGAGATAGCAATCTTCTAGACTACACCATTATCTAAATGCAGCAATCTGGAAAAATAGTGTCATGACAATATTATCATGGGCAGACGTAAAATTAATCTAGTGAAATTTTATGCAGGCAGAATAAGTTTAGAAAGAATGAAGAATCTTGTCTTGCATACCAGTAACAATACAAAAATAAATTGAGAGTGACTTAACCTGTCAGAAAGGTATTAGTCAGAGTATCATGGAATAACTGTTATCCAATGTGGGAAGCTGGGTTGAAAGGATAGTACAGAAGGGAATCTCTGCCAATGAATTAGAGCTGTAGTGATTGGTGGGGATTCCTGAGAAGTGGAAACATCTATGTCTGCCCAATGAGTTTGAGTGTTATAAAAGAGTGGGCTATCTGGCTACCAGTTATAGTTAGAGCTTGAGATCCAGAGTCTGCTGCAGTTTGGGGTGGAGTGTGCTGGCTGTGCTGTGAGGACCAAGGGACAATCAGTCATGCAAGGGACAGACAAGGTAAGAAGATGCTGTGTGAGGGACATTCAGGGTAAAGCGACCAGGTAAGGGACAGGCTGGGTTTTAGCCAGTCGTGTAGAAGGAAGAAGGGAACCTTGCAGAGAGGAGAGAAGGAGTCAGTGCTGCATGGAGCTGCCTGTAAGAAAAGGAGTTGGAGGTGTCAGAGAGAAATACACTGAAAGAAGGCATGAAAATATTTCTGATAAAGGACTGGTGGTGATGCCAGTCCAGTCTGTCTTGACATAACTGCAACAATCCAGTAAGTATTAGTGTTCAGACTTTCACAGGAGTAATGATGAAAAATAACTTGGTTTGTCCATGGCAGGATTTTCAAAGTTCTTTTTTTATCTTGTAGCTTGTTGTTTTAATTTTGTAGCTCTTGTGCTTACTGTTGTGTTTACTGTGCCAGCTGCTGTCAGGGGCAGCACGCAAATACAAGACTTTTCCTGTGAGATTGGTATACTGAAAGCTTGGTGCAAGTAATAGATTGAGGTGCGTAGGTATTTTGAATAACTGGGAAAACAACACCCCAACAGAAACTGGAACTATTGTATGTCTCAGATGGTCAGGTGTTCAGTTGTGGGTAAACAGCTCTTCATACAGATTCACCAGACAAAATTTAGATTCCTAATAAACAATTATTTCATAATTTACTTTAAATTCATTATTAGGTATGAGGGTACATGAAATCATTGTAGAGAGAAAAAAAAGGAAGGTTATTTTACATATAACCAGAAGAGGGTTTGGGGCAGTAATCCTGTGAGAGCAGGGGCTGCACATAGCCAGATGTGGCTGTCCCACCTGCCTGCATGGGGGAGCCATGACAAACAGAGCTGAGCCCTTCAGCCGAGCTGTGGTAAGAGATTTTTCAAAAGGTAAAATGCCAGAAAGCAGGGAGGACTAGGGGAGGAAAACAACAAACACAAGACATGATCCTGTGCACACCAAGGTCACAGATGGAGGGGGTGAAGGTGCTTCAGGCACAAGTGCAGTGAGTCCCCTGCAGTCCATGGTGAGGACCCACTGGGGCAGCTGTAGTCCATGGAGGTCAGCACACCAGAGCAGGTCGATCTTTCCTGAAAAAAAATTACTCCCATGAAGAATCCATGCTGGAGGAGATATTACTGAAGGTCCATGTCTGGTGAAGGACTCATGGTGCAGCAGGTTTATCCTGAAGAAGGGGCCCCATACTGGAACAGCCCAAGGAAGGAGAGATGAATTATGAACTGAATGCAGTGCCAGTTCTCCATGCACCCTGCCCTCCTTAGGGAGGATGAGGTGAGAGAGTGTAAGAAGTGGAAGGATGAAGACAAGCCTGGGGAAAATAAAATGCCTTCACCTTCCAAATCTACTTGTCAGTATATTAAATTCATTTCCATGAGGTCTAGACTGGTTTTCCCTCAATGGTAGGAGCATTAATTGATCTCCATATCTTTATCTCAATTACTGACTTTATTTTATTTTCTCTCCTCCTACTGCAGAGAAAGAGTCACTGGGTGGATATCTGAGAAACTAGCAGAGTAGCATATAAAAACATGGTAGGGTAAGTGATCCCTAAAAGCATTTGGAAACAAATGCCATAACTTAGATTATTTTTTAAGCCATTTCTTTATAGACTTCACTGTGTGTGTACTACTTGCAGACCCTTTTTCACCCTCACAAGACCTTTTCTGACCTGATGTTTCCTAGTTTATCTGTTGCTCTATTAAATATTTCATATATCTTTAAGCTTCAATACAGAATTCTCAATTAATCGGCCATTAAATAGCCACTTAGAGTGTATCAGAAATGGGTACAAAACAAGCTTGAGTGACGTATGGTAGGTCCTAATTCTTCCCCACAGGACGATATCTGAGGGCAAAATGATGACCTGTGCCCTGGGAATTGTTTCAATTCTCAGATTAACTAACTAAAAATTTTTTCCATACTTTATATCATCCTGCATATTTGAATGTAGAGTTACAGCACAAGAGAATAAATTACTTAGCTGTTTTTCAAAGAAATCTACCATTCCTATCATAGTAAGTGTGCTATTCTTCAGGGAATTGCTAAATGGATTAAAAAGACAGCAGGAAGTTTTATTTGCCAACATCTTTATTAAAGGCAAGAGAATTCATATAAGCTTAATCCAATTACTCGAAGTACTCAAATATTGTGCAATGAGCAAGGGAATATACTAAGGGATACAATTCTATTTTCTTTATTTCATTGTTTCTTCCTTTAGTTATTTTCTGAGTAAATTTAAATTCTGAGTAAATATAAAAAGGGTTCTTAATACCAACACTAGTTACAGAGGTTCAAGATATAGCTATCTCAAGTAGCACTAGCTAGCTTAATAAATAAAGCCTCTAAATCCTTTAAAATAGCACCTCTTCCATTGGTTAGGCCAAAGTGGCTAGCATCTATCAGATTTTACAATTAAAAGTGTACATATTTCTTCTTGTCTGAAAATTGATTAATTTTAATTGGATATTAATGAGAGAAGCATGTATCTGTGAAGAAAGTACTTCTAAGGTCCTATTAATTTCATATTTTATACAAAAAGCATCTTCCAGTTTCCCTAAGTGTAAGAGGCCAGATTTTGTGCCTTTAAAATCTATAAAGTAATTTTAATAACAGAATAACATATATTTATTCTTTACTCCAACAATTAAACAAAATGTAATTTACCGAGAAAACATTCAATTAAAATGTGGTAGTTTGATCTTGGCTGGCTCCTAAGTGCCCACCAAACCACTTTATCATTCCACTCCTCAGCAGGCCAGGTGCAGAAAACACAACAAAAAGATTATGGATTCAGACAAGGACAGGGAGAATTCACTTGGCAGTTATGTTTACAGGCAAAACAGACTCAGCTTAGCAAAAATAATTTCTTGCCAATTGTATTGATAAGTATAGTAAGAAATAAGAATAAATCTAAAATCACATTCCTGCCAGCCCTCCCTTCTTCCCAGTCTCAACTTCACCCTAATTTCCATCTTTTAAGGGCAACAAGGGGATGGAAGGTGGGGTTTATGGCCGATTCATGACGCATGGTGTCTGTTGCTCATGCTCTTCTCCTCCTCCAGCATAGGGTCCCACATGCAGGAGAAAGTCCTTCACAAACTGCTCCAGTGTTGTTCTGTCCTGTGGGCTGCAGTTCTTCATGAATTCCTACAGTGAGTCCCTTCCACAGGGTCCTTCCACAGTCCTTCAGGAACAGGCTGCTCCAGCCTGGGTCCCCTTTTGGGCCACCAGTCCTACCAGAAAACTCTCCCCACCATGGGCTCACCATGGACTGCAGCTGTCTCCAGGGCACATCTGCTTCAGTGTGAGGTCCTCCATGGGCTGCAGGGTGACAGCCTGTGTCACCACATCCTCCTCAGGGACTGCAGAGAAATATCAGCTCTGACTCATGCATCACTGTGTCCCCCTCCTACTTCACTAACCCTGTGTCTGCACAATAATTTCTCTCACGTGTTTTCTTCCCCTAGCAGCTGTACAATGTTTTCTCCCTTTCTTAAATGTCTTTGTGGAGGCACTACTGCTGTCAATGATCAACTCGGCTTTGACCTGTGGCAGGTCTTTCTTGGAGATGGCAGGCACTGGGTCTTTCAGACATGAGGGGCATTTTCTGACAGAAGTTCTGTCAGTTCTGTGGAGCTCCTGCTATGAAAATCTCATCATGTGTACCAAATACATAAATCCAGTACACAGGAAAAATAAATCAAACTTCTGTCCGAGCTCTGATCAGGAGAAAAAAAGGCAGTTGTACTCTTTCTTCACTCTACAGCCCAAGATGCCTTTACACTCATTAATTTCTGGTAATATAGTAATTAAACTACCCAGTAGTTAGCCTATTTAGAACACAATAAGAACTATTTACCTATATGATAATTGCATATGGAGTTCCTACACTTAAATACAGTGGAGGAGAAAATTATTAGCTGAAAGAATTGTAGGGTTTGAGAATTGAAATTGTCTCTTATTACAAAATGTGTCACTCATTTCTTAACATTCAAATTCAGTAAAATCCCTCTGAAATTCAGACATGCTTGCTTTGGGGAATTTGAATAATAGAAAAAAGCAAATGTAAGTTCATGTATGCATGTAAGTACATTTCTTGGATTGTTCTTGTCTTTAAAATCCTTGTCCCTGTATAAAAAGACAAAAATTAAACAGTCCAGTATCTTGGCTCAAATCAAACAAGAACTTTTCCTTCAAGATCTTATTCTAACTTTTCGTATTTCTAACCACAAATAAACCATCATACCTAGTGGGTGGTGCACCTTGCCTCAGATCTAATCCTGAAGGGAAAAGGCAAGCAGTTTCAACTACTGGCTAGTAGAAATGGAGTTACAATTCCAACCTTCTGCCTTTTTACTTACTCCCTGTCTGCTAGTTAGTTCATGATGCAAAAAAGTAGTTCACTACAGTATTAGTTTATTTGAAATATAGGTATACCAAATATGTATAAGATTTAGCAGAATACCATCTCCTCCAAAAACCTGGAGTTACAGACATAAATTTAAGACTATTGAGTGGTCTGTGTTTATTTCTTATGTACAATTTTGCTTCACAAATAAGTAACATTCTGTCTAAAAAATCTGCAGAGGTACGTTCAACCTGAATCATTTAATGTTTAACAAACTAGGTACAAATTTTTTTTCCTTTAATGTTCAGGAATTAGCTGTAACTTCATGGTTATTTTAGAGTACAATATATGAATACACTAAAGAAAACAAGTTTGTACTTTTGGGTTTGCTGTTTCATTCCTTTTTGCAACAATATTGTTTTTGTACGAAGCATTTTTCTCTTTAAATGACAACTTGTTTCTAAAAATTCTAAAGCTACCTTTTTGCATTTTCCAAACTTGATCTTTATTATTACCACTAGGAGAACAAAATCAAGTTTCATTAGTATTTTTTCTGGCAAGGACCTTCAAACAGCAGTTGAAAGAAACTGAGTAGGTATGTATAGGTGTATAACAGAAGATGAAACACTTTTCTTTAGAGCAAACAATAGGGCCTTAGAGACAGTGATCTGGCACAGCTCTCATTAATGGACCTGTGACTTTATATATTTTTTTTAGTCCATCCCTATTTTAACAAATAGTGAAATTATTCTACAATTTATATGTCCAGAATAAAGTTAATCTTAAATTGTGACATGGAATTCTTTAAGCTATAAATAACTAAGGAAAAAAAATGTTGTCTAGAAGAATATTCAAAAGACATCTAACAAAACACTATATTTAATATCTGCTGCTAAAAAACAAATTTCTAGCAAATTATAATGGAGTAAAAGATGTTATTGAATTCTTTCGGATATTTGCTAGACATCATTTTCGATCTGATGTACTGAAAATTTTTAGAAAAAAAATTGAAAAATTAAAAGCTAGAAACAGCATGGAAACAGCTGTCATGGAGTCTTAGGAATATAAAATTTTGTCTCACATTTTCAGAGTGAGATGATCCTATGTCTCATAAAGCATGATCAATGAAGCTAAAGATCTAGGAAAAAATACTGATAAAAAATTAGTTTGAAGCTGAAGGATGAGACTCAAAAGATTGGCTTTGATAAGGTACTTAATATTATAGAGTTTCTGCCTGTAAATGCATGCCAAAAGGTGCACAATAGGCAGAAAGAAGATGGCAGGGGAATAGTAAATTTTGATCACCCTCAGAAAGAAAGATTTTTGGGAGCACACACCATATTTGAAATTCCTAAATATTTATAAGTGCAGGATCACATGAGGGTAACCTCTTACATTTTGTTTCCTTTAAAATACAGTACTAAAAAACTCCAACAAAATAGAAAAAAGCTGAATTTACATGTTTTAATGTCACATGATTTTACTACATACTTACCATACCAAACAGGCTGTTCATCTTGCTCAGAGTGCTGTTGCAGTTTTTAACCTTATCTGCACCTTGTTTCATTAAGTAGTCTCTGTGATGTCTGTAAACCTTTCCTGTAGCACGTGAGAGGCCAGTTAAGCAGAGTTTCTGAAGTAACATACACATGTTTCACTTCTGAGGAAAGAGCAGGGCAAAGCTCTTTTTCCACCACCTTTCTTTTTCCCGTGGTTCTGCTCTCCTGTACTGACTTTTGGAGCACATCAAGCCTTGCAGATGGGAAAGGGATAACATTTCATGAACCAAAATGCCTGTCTTGATAGACTTTTTTCAGCCATGTTATTGTTACATTTTCTATAATGTTTTTCATAAATGTATGCACATACACATATATCTGCATATTCATGTCACAATCTTAAAGCAGTTGCAGTTCAGGTACTTTTCCTACTATGTCTTAACATTAGGAACACTGATTTCTTCTTAGAAAAAGAAAGTGACTCTAGTAGCACTAAGACTGCATTAGTTTTATCTATCTGTAAATGCATTATGTGCTCTCAGGATAAATACTGGCCTTAGTAACCACATAATTCACTTTAAATGGAAAGTTTCATTAAGAGAATGAAGTAAAAAGTATATTAATTTTAAAATATTTTATAAATAGAAGATAGTAATTGTTACTAATCTTAAATATTAATCATATACTGAAGGAAAATAAATACAAAATTTATACATCATTATCTTGTAAATTTTTCTATGCCAAGGTATGAGAAATGCATGTCTTGATTCCAGATTTGTGTTTATCTGAAAGGTTGGACTAAACAGGAGTCTTGGTTACCTTTCAAGTGAACATGCAGTCTGGTCGAGTGGAAGGTTCCCTGGCTATGACAGGACAGTTGGAACTTGGATGATCTTTAAAGTCCCTTCCAACCCAAACCATGCTAAGATTCTGTGAAAATGTATAAATACTTTCAACTAATTCAAAGTGAAATACTATGGCTTTTAGGGCAGGTGATAATTGAAATTTACAGACTTGTATCCCTAAATCTTTTCCAGTTTAGTAATAAAGATCCCCCCTTATGCACTCTCTCCTGCTGTTTTTCTCTTAAAGCATTGGAATCCTGTGCACCACTTGTTTAATTTGCAACCAAGAACATCCTAGAATGTATGATAAAGCCAGAAAACTTCTGGTTCTGTAATGATTTCCATATCTTCACAGTTTTTCAGCAGTTTCTCTGTTGAAAGTCATATGTTAAAGAAGACAAATATGCCACCAGTAACAAAAGCTGCAAAGGAATGGATTATGTATTATTTTTGAAGAATATATTTCAGCTTCTCTTTGCAAATGTTCTAGGGCTTTGAGAAGAAATTTTCAGAAATCATTGAAAAAAGATGAGATGAAAGGCAGTTTTAGCCACTATAGACCTGTACTTTAAAGCCAACAGAAAAATTAACTTTTCAACTTTCTTTCTCTTTTTTTTTGGATTGTATGAGGTTATGTTTATCTGTGCATGACCTGCCAAATCAGTGCTCACTCTAAAAAGCTGGAAAAAATAAAAACCAAACCACAGTACTGAGTGATTAGGAGAAGAAACAGAATAGCAATGCAAATTTTTTCACAAAATGAAACTTCTATACCTACAGAAAAGGGCTCTGTGTATAATATTACCATTCAGAAATCTTGGAAACATAACAGTTTTTAAAAATGACAGTTTAATATACAGCAATGTTAAACACGACCTAAAAAATGCAAAACTATCCTACAGACTTGACAATTAAAGAATACACACAGAAGGACAGGAAAATATGCAATATTTTTCATGTGAATACAGATTAGTAATCTAGGTTTTTTACTTTGGCAAACATAAGAGGGAGAAGATATAGGTCTATACATTCAAGAAAAAATAAGCAGTGATGACCCATTCTTTCATAATTCAAGAATTATCAGGCAGCAAGTAAAATCACGAAGAACACTGGTACAAAAGAAAACATTTTCCACAAAACATCTAATTAATTATGGAATTAATTTGACAGAAAACATTCTGGAGATCAAAAGTGTAAATGTGTCCAAAATCAATCAAAATTTTAAATTTAAAAGCTTTCTCTCTTGCTATTTAACAGACTGGTCCAAGTCCTGCCATTGCTGAGACCTTTAAGAAAATGAAATGAAAGTTTACAATTTTAGATATTTTACTATCGCATTTTTCCCTAAATGTCTTCAAATGACTTTCAGACAGAAGGCCTGAATGATCTTTGGCTTGACAAATCAACTCAAGGCTATTCAATTCTTATTTTCTTTTTTCTGCTTTTTTTTCAAAGATATATCATGAAAATTTCTTAACTCTTTTAGAAGCATTTCTCAGGACACCTATCAAAATTTAAGATGGCTTGACAATAATTTGAATCCACTTTTTTTTTCTTTTTACATTAGACATTTTCTTAATACTGTATTTTTAACAATAAAGAAAAGAAAAATTGTTTCCAAGGAACTTCAATAAGATGGATGGAATTGAAAAAATGCATGCTTGTTGTATTTTATTCTCAATAAAAATATCTTAATTTATAACTACATTTATACATGCAGACTGACTCCAAATAACTCTTTTAAAGTCTAAAAATATAAGGGGCTTCTTCTGGTTATAATAGTTATTTGGTATTTGCTTACTAAAGGAGTATGATTAACTGTAAAATTCACTTTATTTCTCAAATAATTGAATTTGAGACTTTCATTAAAAAATACAAAAGATAATCAACGTTTTTAGTGTTCTGCTTCACTCCTTAATGTTATTTTCTTGTCACAAACAATTATAGGTCTCACTCTTCATGCTGAACCACAGGATAAAATGCTGATGAGGTGGTATAATGTAGACTCATTCAGTGTGACTGCAATAACTTCCAGGAAGGACCATATTTTTTAAGATATTGAGCTTTCCAGAATATTATTCCTTGTGCAGTAGGTAAACCTCAAATTGTTTTTTGCTTCCAATTATATATATGCAACTGTAAGAAAAAAACCCAATAAATATGTGAGTGGAAAGAAATTTTTTGGTATCATTTCTTTTGCATATTTATCCCAATGTCTTGTCTTCAGCATGCAGTACCTGAATATCTCAGAAGTCATAAAATTGAGAGCAAAAAGTAATGGAAAATCCAGGGTAAGTCACTTTATCTTCTATATGGAACCACAGTGCATCTACACTGGAGTTAATACATATCTAGGGATTTTTTTTAAGACTTGCTGAGACCTTGAGTATACAAAATGAGCTTTTCACTTCACAAAAGTCAATATTTCAATTAAAATGCAAGAGGACTTTCAGAGAAATCCATTGTGACCAATTAATTAGGTTTAGTTAAAACTTGAAGTCTACTGCCTTTCTCTTGCAAGTATAGAGAATGATGAGACATCACTGAATAAATGGGTGAGTGTCAGATAAGAATGGCATAGATGTTAAGTGAATTCACAGCAAGAAAGAAACCTTTCCAGGGATACAAAAACTCTACTGATGTGATGAATTCCTTTGAAGTTATACTTGTTACACTACTGCATTAGTACTCTAAAATTATATGAGAGAAAATAAATATCAAAATTGAAACAAAACAGAAGAAAATTTACCTATCCAGTGAGCAAACTTTGTAAGGAATACTTTGAGAAAAGAAGCCAGGAACAGCTGATCCAAAATAAGACGAGAAAAAAACATTGCAAAGCAAACTTCATGACATGAGTATAAACTATACAAATAGTAACTTTAAAAACTTCTAAATATGTGTAAACACTTTTCACTATAATGGGTTTCTTGCAGCTAAGTGTTCAGAAAGGCATCATAGATTGTCAACATGCATATATATAAGAACACAATATTCTCTTGGTACTGAGCACAGTAAGTATATCAGCACTTCAGTAACTGTGAAAACAGCCAGAGTAGCATTTCAGGGAGATTTGGCACATCATGTCAAAAATGAAACCAGTCATCACTATTCATATATATGCCAAATGGAAGCAATATTAAACTTTCACATCCTCTGGAGTAGAAATCGCATGAAAATGTTGTTGCTTGTCCAGAAAACACAAGTAAATCAATCAAAGAAGAAAATGTATTGTCATGACACACTAAAACTCTGCTGATGTTATTCGAGAGTTAAAAATTATGTACCCATAAAAAACGATTAAGACTTATACTTCCAGCAAATGATTTAAAATAATGATGAAAAGTGAGAAACTATCCCTTCATAATCTGTCATTACAAGGTAGCAGAACTAGGCCTTTTAGCATTAAAGTCAGGCAGCAAGGGGCAGAAGGGTGAGGGAGAGGTGGTAGAAATGGGCTTAGAGATTATTTTCTGGACTCTTGAGACTGCACAGCATGAAGAAAGATTTCTTGCATATAACAGATTGGGCCTCCTGGTTAACGCTAGGTATATTTGTCTCTACATGCAGAAGATAATAAGGTCAAATGTAAAAGTACTTTTTAAAAAACCTGAAAATATCTTTGGTTTTTAGGAATTTTAAGTTGAATCAATAAACTAATAAATTTATCTCCCATTAAAAGCTAAATCCAGCAATCCTTTCTTTGGAAAATCTTGCTCAGGGGTCTTGAAACAGAACTGAAATGGTTCCCTTTTGCTACAGTTCAGTCACTGACATATAAAAGAATGGTAAACTCATACCACATTTTCTTTACATTCTTAGGAAAAAGGTCATACACCATCTGCAGTAAGCCTCTGGATTTGAATTGTACTAAATCTTGCCTCAAAGCCTGCTTAATATATTTTATGATCATTTATGTAATGATGTGGTCAGCCATGCCTTGGTGGTAAAACCACAGTAAGTTGGCAGAGGGGCTTGGTAAGATAATTTGGTTTATATATCCATCTATTTGTTTGTTTCTGTCCTCAGGACTCCTCTACCAGTAAATTATTTTAATAATCTGGAAGAAGCAATTTATTCCTAATAGCAGTTGTAAAGTATCATAATAAATATGGCTAAGTATTAGAAAGTTTGAGTCATTACTGAGAATAACTTTGTGTAATCTACGGTTGCAACTTTTAATTAAGCTCTCTCCCTATTAACATTACCTTGCACCATGTTTTATTTTAATGACTTGTATGAATCATGTTATGCAAATTTATTACAGATTAAACTTGTAAAGACCAAGGAAATGTTCTAACCAAAATTTGTCTTTCTCAGCTGTCTCCTTGCATTAAGGTGATGCCTTAGTCTTCTGTTTTTCAGGCTGAACAACCACAATTCTCTCAGTCTTACACTTTCAGACTACTTTGCCACATTTGCAAAGGCAAAAAAATAATTGCAGAAAAAAAATTGAGAGCTTCAACTATTCAGTGGAAACATCCAAGATGAAGGAAATGGCACAGGAAATGCAAAAATGGGATTTCAGATCACCTGAAATTCATATACTGCCTGTATCTAGGTCTGTAGTTTGTCTCATTCCAGACCAATATATATCACTTGGAGCCTGTCTTGCAATCATTCTCAGACCGTTTTAAGCCTCGTGGAGCAGACTGATGAGAGAAAAGAAGTTTGATCTTGTGAGAGATTTGAACAATGTGAAAGATTTTTAAGAAATTTAACTAAAATGAAGAGAGTAGACAGAGCACAAGCATTAACTTACTGGGGTGTTGGAGGTAATTTTAATGTCCATCTTCAGGCTCCAGAATGGGAGGTAGGGTGAAACAGGTTTCTGCCACATAGTGACACATAGTGGTATGGTCACCTTTGTATAGTCAGATTAGGTACAGAGTGATACTGATAAACTCCATCTATTCAACACCATCATCTACATAGAAGTTAAGATTATAATGTGAAAATATGACTATGTTGGCAATCACTTATTCAGGATCAAACCAAGTGATTCAGGTTCAAGGAGTAATTTACATTTCAAGAAACCTTAAAATAGTTTATGCATGCCAAGCAGGATAAATAAATACAATAAATTTTTAAAAGTATATGAGAAATGAGTTTGTGAGGTGCCATAAAATATTTCCATGTAATATGTACACTGACTCTCTTCTAGAAAACTACTGAGAGATTTGGAAAATGGTGGCCCAAGTGTACAGAGTAGTGGCAAAGAAAAAAAAGGCAAAAGGGAAAGATTCCTCTTTTTTGGAGACTATGTCGTCTTCCCTCGCAGTGGTGAAAAGCTTTCATTGATAGTTTTTTAATAATAATTTCTGTTTCCTGGCATAGCAAAACATCTCATGCCTCTGGTGGTAGTCCTTTGTGTATCACTCCGCCAGTAATTTCTCACCATGGCATATTACACAGGGAACTAAACACAGCTTTCATTTAACTAACTTTTTCAAGGTTACCAAGCAACATACACAGTGAGAATTAAAAGTAAGGAAAAAAAGCAATTCAAAATATTTTTAACACATAACTTGAATGGATAATGTTGACCTTTTTACCTAGTCAAGTGCACTGTTGTAAGTAATTCAATGTTGTCATCAGTCATTTTGAAGCTTCATATTTTCATACACTATCATTTGCAAAAATGAATAATTGTTCTACACAGTTGTGATTTTTTTTTTCTAAAAGCTTATTTTAAAATGTTGAATATGATTATGGTTTCTAAAGTATATTCTCCTAAGAGCTGCATTAAGAAATGAAGCTTTAAATATAGTATTATAAAACATAAATGTATCCAAAATTATTCTCACACTTAAAACTCATTTTAAATAAAAGTTTGTTTGTTTTTTTTTTAACGAAAGCATATCATATGCAAAATCTTGTGAGCTCAAAAATCTGTGGAATATTCTTGAAGGCCTAGTGATTATTTCCCTCTAATTATCTATGAAATTCTCGTGAGATAGTCATAGAATATGCACAAGAAAGTAAATCAATTTTAAAAAAGTAATATTTAAGGAAGTTAGATTTCCAGGTAAAAAAAAATTACATAAGAATGCATAAGTGAAGGGTCGTTTGTGCCAGGGAACAAAATTTAGAAGAAAGTATCTTCATCATAGAAACTTTATTCTTTCAGCTTCCAAACAGGCACATCTTTATCTCAGAGATGTTCTCATTACTTATAACCCAGGAAAGGTAACAGCCATCTTTAACCTACTTACAAGACAATGAGCTTTCCAGTTCCCAAAAGCACATTCCAAAGTCCTTTAAAACAATCCTTCAGCCAAAATGAAAGAGGAGGCGTGGGGGAACAGTGGAACTGCACACACCCATGAGAGGTGACCTGAGGAACAAGCTTCCAATTAGTGAAAACAGGCCCAGGTCCCTGAAGAGCTGAGCCTTCTCACCCCAAATGCCCTCACACTGGTGGATGAACATGACAACCTCCTGTCAGTACTGCACAACCCTCTCCGAGTGAACTCAGACCTGTGTCACTTGGGCACCAAAAGCTGATAAACTCTGCTCATTGTGCACTACAACCACCAGCAAACACATCCCAACTTAGTTTTGAATTGACTGGGAGAAAGAAAACAGCACTCCAGTTAAATTTAACCTTTTTCACTTGGAAACCTTACTAAAAAGTAATATGTATGGAGTGGAGCATTGAGGTCACCCTTCTCCAGAGGGGATCTGGTCTTGGGAGTGACCATGGCACCAGGACTGTCATCTTCCCAATGAAATTACTGAGGGCTCTGCTACTGATGTTGCATGACATCAGAAATGTGCTCTCAGTAGAGAGTTATGGTGTCTACAGTTTAATGAAAACATCTAGATAAACTGCAGCTGAAGATACATGTGTTTTCCAGATCAATTCAGACAGCAATTGCCTATTTTCAAGGCATCAGGTTTTACTGAAATACTTGATGTTTACACCAGAGCAAGCAGCACAGTTTGATGATTGAGTATTCAAATATTTTTTAAATATTTTATCATCTACCCAATATAGCAAATCTGAGGAATTCAAAATGAAAATCTCCATTAAAACAGAATTTGAATCAGTCCTCATGGTGGGTATTCAGAAGTTTGCTCAACTCCATATTGTAACCAACCTTTAGGATATACACTCAGCTAATGAAGATAACTATATGAACTGTATCTTTTCCAATGAAATTATATTTTTTACTTAATTTTAGTAGCTGTACAAAGAATCACCTCTCTGTAGCAAGATTTGGCTGTCAAAAATTAAAAAAAAATATCAATTTTGTCATAAGTAAAGATTATAAAAAGACATCAGATTGTTCTAAATAAAATCAGCCTTGCATATGTGGGTCTGAGGGTGTTGGAAACATCTCATCTTCCATTTGTTTGGTATACCTAAGTGAAGTGATAATTAGCTAGGAAATATACAGAAATAAAACTAGTCCAGGAAACGCTTCCATACACAAGAGACACCCTGAAAAAGGTTTTATCAGTATCACTCACTGTGGTCAAGTATTAAGCTACAAAATGCCAAATTCTATAATAAATAAGTGACCTTGAAAAATCTGTTATGTCTGGTTAGACTTTTCACCCTGAAAGTGTGCTTCTGCAGCTGGAAAAAAAATCTGTCCCAAATACATATACTGATACCGTGGATCAGTCACTAATATCTCAAGAGATATGTTAACTTAGTTTAAAAAATCATCAAGATTTCAATGGTGGCTCCTTCCTCAGTTGATAACAAAATAAAAATATTAAGACAAAAATAGCCAATTAAAAATACCTATAAAGTGACACTTCCATGATCTATAGAAATATAACTAGTTGATAAGAAGTGCAACAAAGATGATCATAGTGGAATGGCATACATTTTTCTCCTAAACTTTGTAATGAATACCTAATTATTGCAGTGAGAGATAGACTGAAAATATTTATAAGCAAATTACTATCTCTGGATGTCTTCTGTGACTAATTTGGATTGTGTCACAGAACTGAAACTCATTGTCCATTTTTAACCCATTTGAAGTTAATTAACAAAACCCTGATTAAGATGAGAATTCTCTATAGCTGTCACAATGAACATATTAAGATGGGTAGACACAGACATACTTGCACACACATATAAAATTGGAGTAAATAATTAAAATTGAATTTAATCAAACATGAAAAAGCTTAAACCTTTTGAGGCTTAAGTTTCACTTTGGTCCAGAAAGCTATCACTGTCAGAATAAAGTTGATTTTGATATAGATTGTGTTGAAAGTTTTCTAGCATGTTTAACCTCAATTATAGTTTCTTTTTGAATAGCTAATTTTTTTCCAATTAAAGCCATTAGCTCATGATTCTCAGGGGAACACAGTATTATTTCTTTAAAAAGATAATCTCTACAGTAATAAACCATAATCTTTCCCGAGACTTCTACAAAATTTGCTGTAATAAAAAAATTGATTGCTTTTAAAAGGATTTTTATATCACTGTGATGATTTACATTACATTTTAATAATTGTCTCCATGAATAAGAAAACTGCAACAATTCAGAACAATAGCTTCTTGATTTGCTGGACTCTGCTAGCAGCTAACCAATCAACTACATTGAAAACTTCTAATTTCTGGTTGGTTGGAAGAAAAAATTCCCTCACTTAGTTTTATTTTACTTCTCCTTTCTTGATATTAACCCAAAGAACTTACAATAAGATTCCATAATTTTTCTTACCCTTTTTGGATATTTGCCATCTTTATAATATAGTTGTTTTTATGTCAACATAGAGATGATCCATTTATGCAAAATTATCACAAAGTTATTATTCATGTTAAAATGATCTAATAGTATAATGCCTTTTTTTTTCTCTTCATCAAGTCATTGTAAATTATTAATATCCACCTTTTTGTTCTGAAACAAAGAATAGTTAATGCATTCACTGTTTCCTTATTTTGTGGGTTGGGAGATCATGCAGTTCTTTTGTGCTATTTGACAGATTCGTTTCCCTCCTTTATTCTTAATTTAAAGCTCACTTAACAACACAGGTCAGTTTTGCAAGCTTGAGGTCAATGACACTTTTTAATTGCAGAGAAAGTATTCATAAGTTTTCATACAATGCTCCAGAAACTGGGTCCTCAGCTTGCCATTGATTCTCTTATACTTGGCAATAGGAATAAGGCCTATATTTTTCCCAAAGTAATTTCCATTTCAGGTATTATTATCGTTATTATTTGTAGATTTTAAAATCACAACAATTTCAGTATTTGATTACTTGAGAATCTTCAAGTTTTTATTTAATGTTGATGGATTATCTTAAAAAATCCTTCTATGTAAATATTACTAAAGCCCTTACAGTTATGTTGTCTGATTTCACTATGAAACTAAAAATGTATGGTTGTGTGTTTAAGAGATAAAATACAGTGCACCAGGAATTCCTAAACTCATTTGGAAATAAGAAATAAAATGTTCTGTTTAGAATTATTAAAATCTAGCATTTGTAAACTTTTTGTAAATCCCAGTTGAGTACAACTGCAATTGAAATACTGGAACTAGTTTGGTCTCCCTTTAAAGAATCTTCCATGAAAAGATGCATGACAACAACAATTAGATTGAAGTAATTAAAAAGTTCTTAACCCAAACCAACTCTGTCAATGTGAAACACAAGAATTGTGGTACACAACATATAACCACAGAGAAAAGAATTTAAACACAATTCCAGAGAATCTATGTTGTGCTCCTGGTATCAAAGTTCTACTCAAGTGAACATGACAGCTTGCTATTTCAAAAGTATCACTCTACAAAAAAACAGAAATCAGAAAGTCATGTAAGAATAACAAAACAAAAATAATACTCAATTGTTCTCAAAGTTTGGCATAGAAAGCCCAGTAAATAAGGACTGAAATGAGAACAAACAAAAACCCAATGCTTCTTATGAATAGAACACTTCCAGCAGTCTAAATTCTTATTTTCAGTGACTGTGCAGAGGAAAAAATGAGGACTAACTAAACTGTAAGGACTGTGCTAAGCTTCCATCTAATCAGTGACCATAATTAAATATAATGCATTACTGCCTAATTACAGTCAGAATGAAGGCTATTTTATTTCCTAATTTCAAACAAGAGTTTTATAATGACAGTTGCATCTGTAGTCATCAATCAGAAAGACCAAGCACAGGACTGATAAGGCTCTCCAGAGGATGCCAGTGCAGTGCTTATGTATCTCCAGGTAGAAGGATCCCTCAAGTGGCTCAAGGCTGGACATGCAGCAACAGGAAATGAAAAATGACTTGTCAAGATGGAGTAAAACACGAAAACAGAGAGGCAAGACCTGACACAGTGACAAAATCACACGATAAAATGGTAGAGTCAATGATGGCAGGATTTGTTCCTGTTTGTATTGGGACATGAAAGTAAAGTAAAGTAAGGCATAAAGTGTAAAGTAAAGTATAAAGCAAAGTTCTCTGTCGATCACAGTAGGGAAGAGTTTGGGCAGCAGTTCTGCAAATAAGGCAGAACTAACATGTTTAGTATAATGCTTAGAATCACATTTTCAACAACAGGAGACACAGACATATGTGAATATTGCCCTCTTTGTGACTATGAATCTTTTCCCTTTTGAGTGACTGCACTTACTGGGTAACAAAGGCCTAGATTAATTTAATTAGAATAATTTAGTTAGAAGGGACAGTTTGCTCCTTTACCGTATACAGTTTAAAGAAGCCTTAACTTCAATCAAAATTTTAATAACAAAGGAAAATGTACATACATAAGAGCTCAATATAAAAAGCATGAATTACAAGAAATGTCAAGGAACAACCTACCCTAATATTTTCCTAGCTCAAGTTATTGTTGAATTTTGAGATGCAGTAATACCAATACAGAGTCTAGATTTGGAGGGGTATTTTTGAACACTCTTGACATCACAGTTCTGTATAATTTCAATATAATTCTATGATTTAATTTAATGAAAGAGATTAAAATGGACCTCATGAAATTATCAGCTGTAATCCCTGTCTTTAAGCAAGTCCACTTAAGATGATTTTGAACAAGTTTCTACTACTCCAAGGACTGAGATTTCACAGCCTTTTTGTGCAGCTCCTTGGAGTGTTTGTTTACCTTAATGGTAAGGTTTTTTCATAGATAATCATAATTTCTAATTTTGTTGCTTGTGCCCATTGCCTCCTGTCATACAGCAGTATGCCTCTGTGAACAGCCTAGTTTTGCCTTCACTACATCTTCCCATCTGGTAATAGCATATAGCAGCTTCTCCCTTAGCCCCCCTCTCGACCATTTCTCCCAACCTTGCCCTTCCCTTTGCTAACATACTTCCAGAAGGCTGCACTTCACATCCCTCATGAGTTCTACCTCCTCTTCAGCTGTTGCTTCTGGCTCTCCAACTCAGCACACCTGAGCTTTATCTCTGTGCTCCTCCCAGCCCTCCACAGCCCTTACACTTTCTTCCTGCATCAGAGCTCAGTCAGGGACTCTCTGCTCAACAATGCTGGCATTCTGCCTTTATCTGCCTGATAAACTTTCTACCTGATATCAGCATGAACCATTCTGTGCTTTGAGGATGTAAGCCTTGAAAATCAACCAGCTCTTCGTGGCCTTTTTTCTCTTCAGTCTAGATTCTCATGACATCTCAACAAGCACAATTTTAACAAGCCAGAATCTGCTTTCCAGAGGTCTCTGGAGGGTCTAATTCTGCTGTTTTTCCTTTGTACTCATTTATCTTTGGATCTTAAACCATTCTGTCTTGTAGTGCTATAGTTAAGGTTGCCACCAGTAAGCACATCACAAGTCAGTTCTTCCTTATTCATGAGCAACAGGTCCAGCACATCCTCTCCCATAGGCTGTATGTATGAACAAGCTGTCCCTCAGTATTTTTCAGAAGGTCCCTAGAGTCTTCACACCTGTTACACTGTTTATCTAGCATATGTTGGAATGGTGAGTGTATTCTATGTGACTGATGTCATGTGAGCAAGAAATTTTCTCCAGAAGTTTAAAATGGTTTCATCTGATTCTTCACCTTTAACAAATAGTGTACAGAAAACACCAAGGTGTCACCACTGTTGATATTTTCTCTAATCCTCGAGCTCACAAATGACTTTTGACACCTTCCAAGGAAAAATTCTCCATAAGGCAGGATAAAAGAAATTAAAACCCCAACTGTTTTTGCTTAAAAATTACTTAGGGAATTGTAAAAGAAATTGTTATTAGTGAAGTATGTCTGCTTAATAAAAATATATATATTTCTTTCTCAATAAGAAAATTTGAATTAACCACTTCAATCTATATGGGACATAACTTAGACTTAAAATACTTACTGTATTTGTTTTACATAGAAAGGTTTTGATAGCAGTAGGGCTTCAGTGTTGTCCTCTGTGAGAAGACACCATGACCTGTGCCCATATTGGACAGAGCCAGTTTCAGCCAAATCCAAAATGGATCCACTGAGTCAAGTAGTGAAGCTGGAGTCACCTTTGTGGTAACCTGTAAAAAACATGGTGCAACAGCTGTGAGAGAGTAGAAAAGCTGTGAGGGAACAAAATGAATATTCCAACATTCTGTGAAGGACTGTTTCCTGTGGTTGGGATGCCCTGCTGTAGCAGAAAAAGCATGAGCGATAGAGACAATACATCACAAAGTGACCATAGCTCCCATTTCCCATCCCTGTGCACTGCTCAGTGGGAAGAGGCAAGAGTAAGGGGTGAAACTGAGCCTGAAAAGAAGGGAGGGATGGAGGGAAGCAGGTTTTAGTTTGCAGATTTTTTGCTATTCTATTCTCATTTTAATTGCCAATAAATTAAATTAGTTTCCCAAGCTGAGTCTGTTTTGTGCATGATGATAATCAGTGAGTGATCTCCCTGTCCTTATCCTGACTCACGAGTTTCTCATCTTATTTTCTCCCTGTGTTCTGCTGATGAAGGCTGAGAGAGTAGCTTGGAGGACACCTGTCAGCCAGCCAAGTTCAACCCATTACATCTGAGAAATAAACACAGAAAAGGCTGTTTGCCCTCTTAGCTTGTGTTTGAATCTAAATTAATTAAATTCAGAACCAATTAGTAAATCTGAATAGGGACAATTTATTTATGGCAATTTATGTGATTTGTACTGTATGGATTCTTAAGATGCATGAAACCAATTCTTCAACAGCAATTTAATATAGGTTTTGAGAAGAGAATAGTTTTTTCTCTTTTATTTAGTGTGAGCTTTTGAATTACAGCTGGTCTTGTTGAGTGTTATCAGCCATGTCACCCTGTTTCATGACCTGTGAATAGTTCAATAGCTTATGTCAGGATATGAAAACACCTTGGCTAGAAAAATTTGGAATGGAAGGGTTTTATCCACTTATATCACCCCAAAATCAAGAGATAAAGTGACAGTATACAAACTAAAAAGTAATAGCTTTGAACTACCTTTTTAAAGAATCTATTCCCTTTAGTAATAGGATTTTTTTTCACTCTCATCTTGTGTTTTGTTACATCTGTCACCTGGGAAAAGCACATTCATTCCAGACCCCTAAAGAGAGACTTCTGTTGGCACTTGAAAACTATTGCACTACTAGTTCCTTGAACAATAATATTTTCAGACTTCTTTTACATTTTTTTCTTAATTAGATGGAGCATCTTAAATGTTTTTCTTATCAAACAGAAGCAATTTTTGCCCTGTTTTTTTGAATCATAGGGTACAGCTGGCTAGACAGGAGTACTCTTTCTTTCCCAGGAGTGCTCTTAGGCTTACAAGATCCTTCAGCAGTTTGTAATAGCAGATCTGGAGCTGCTTTAGTCAGTCATCTGCTTATGAAGCTGATAGCTCTTTTGCCTTCTCTAGCCTCAAGGAAATAATTCTTTTTTTGCTACTCTTAATTCTTGTTTCCTAGAGGGTGTCTTCCTTCCATGTGGCAGTTACATGGGTTGAATAGGTGATTACAAAATAGGTTTAAAAGCCTATGATATTATAACATAATTCAGAGACAGGTTGTGAAAATTATTTTCAGATCCTCAGAAAAATT
This sequence comes from Tychaedon coryphoeus, assembly GCA_013398595.1. NCBI lineage: Eukaryota > Metazoa > Chordata > Aves > Passeriformes > Muscicapidae > Tychaedon > Tychaedon coryphoeus. Next base: position 260,922 of record WBND01000573.1, on the reverse strand, counting down.
AATAGACCTGGATAATAGACATTCTTAGAAATTAAATGCTTTTCTTTTAAGGATTCCAGAGTTTTGGACCAACACCATCTAACTCCCTATTGATCTTAGTTTATGAGCATTTTCTGAAAACACGGTATGGTCAAAATATTGTGATGGACAAGCAGAGAAGAAATTACATACAAATGATGTCAAGAATGTATTACTAGTCTATTCAAAATTTTATGGCATAACTAAAACACATTATTATTAGGCCAGGGACAGAGATAATAATGCTCACAGAGAAAATAATTTGGTCAATATGTATCTGTAATAAGGTTACATATAAAAGTTGTTATACAATAAAAACTGTGGGAGGTTTTTCAACTCTTCTTTTCTTGGGATGCTATGTTTACCATTATGTTCACACTGCTCCCTCAAGCCCTTAGGCTGAGGGCTTCTGTCTTGGAATGTCAGAGAGGCAAAACAGTGAGCTGTCATCAGCTGGAAGCCGTCACAGGGAGATGAACTGTGGGTGTTCCTTCTTCACGTTGCAAGGATTAGCAAGCTGCTCATGCGTCCTTCTCATCAGCCTAATGTTCACTTGAGGTCCTATTTTCCTTGTGACATGCTTTGTGCTCTGTCTCACTAGACCATAACTAATTTTATTTTTGACTTTGTTAGGTGTCATACATTGAATATGAGTTAGATGCTGGTTATGTACCTTTTATGTTCACAGAAAAACTGAGAGGTTTTTATTAACTTGTTTTTGTATCCATAATTCACCATTATGTGGTGAATTGCTGAAAGCCTTGACATCTCAGGTATCATATAATTATTTTCCTGTTATGTGTTGAATGAGCTACCTGAGTTCTTCTACATATGGTAAATAACTGTTACTCATACCTATATGCAAATTATTTGCAGTAGGCATTACAACAAAAAGTAATACCATTTTAAGAAAACAAGTAGATAAAATCCACATGGGCATTAGCTGTTACAGCTAACCAAACTAAAATATGCTCAGGCCAAGAAGTCCAGACAAGACGAGCTCCTGCACTGTCAAGTCAACACATAGCTAGGGGCCCTATACTGATAACAGCAAAAAATTGCAGTTACCAGGCTACATTATGTCAGGTTTCTGTTCTAGAAAAGAATACTAACTATCTTGAAAGCAACCTTGGATGAGCAGGCAGCTGTCCAGTGCTTAGTTGCCTGCTGGGGTTAAACCATGACTGAGGTATAATTGTCCTTTCCCATTCCTAGTACCCTATGAAATTATTCAGTTGAACTTCCTGGATAGAAATATGTTATACTTATGTAAAGCATGTTGTGAATAAAACCAGGGAAATTACTTTATTTTGAAAAGTCACAAGCAATTCCCTCTCCTAGAAACTCAGTAGGTATACTGTGAATAATGGAATGTTACATTTGCCTCTTCTATTTAATGGATGATCTATGGAAGACGAATAAAAATTTCAAACACATTTCTCTGATGGCTAGGAAATGACAAAAAAGGGTAATAGTAAAACTATATAATTTCCAGTGCAAAATAAGTATTTAATGTATACTCTAAGAGTAAGCTGTCACTGTGCATAAAGAGATGGTTACATTTTATTATCACTAGCCTCATTACAAATACTAGCATTGGTCATAAAATTATTATACTTTTTATATGTTCCAGCTATAATATTTGACATTGTCATCATCTGACGTACTTAATTCAAAAGGATAGTTTTCCAACTACCCAAAAGTCTATTTTTTTACAATAGATATAAGTAAAGGATAGGCTAATTCACTTTTATGTATACATATAACTTTAAGTAGTTTAGTTTAATGTTATTAATACTTCTCCTTGCCTTCTAAATTTAAAAAGTTTGAATTTAGAGATTTCTTGTAGCACAATATGTTTTACAGTATGCTTTAGACTATGCATATATTCTTTTTGCAAAATCCTCAACATCTCTGATGGATATTTACTCATTTACTTAGACTGTAATTAGAAAAGACAGCCACCCAAAATGTGTAGCCTATCTTCAAATTATCAACTATGTGAAACTACCAAAACATGATTTTCCTTGAGATATGAATGACATTTCATAATATGAATGTTACTAGATCTCTGCATATCCTTATTTAGAAGCATAGTGTTAATGTAAGAAAACCAAAAGCCAAATATAACCAGTAACAGAATTAAAATATATGTATTAATATCAAGTAATAAAATTTATGTCATAGTTTCTCATTAGCTCTTAGTCAGCAGAAGTTTCTAAAAACATAGTTCATCAAAATTCATTATTAAGTTTGTGTCATAGAAGAAGGACAACATTAAGCATTCTTCTAATGGCAGCAAAATTACAGAAGTGTCTGAAGATTATTTCAATTACTGGGAGAAGTAAAATTATAATCCTCAAATTTCTAGTAGTTTACAACTCTTCAAATTCAAATATATTTTATAAATTAAAAAAAAAAAAAAAGTCAGGCATTTTTTCATGTACTTACCTGTGTTACAATTACTCATTCAGCCTTTCTGAAGCTGAGACAATATGCAACACCTGCAGTAGTTAAAAACTGCCTGGGTAAGGTTTCTTTTCCAGGTTTATTGACAGATGCATGGGATGACCTGTAAGGCTGACTAAGGGGTTTGTCATTTCTGACTGATGTAGCCATTCTATGCTTATCCTGATAAAACCTTTATTCAACTTTGTACTTTCATGCATTTTCTCTTACCGTGTACAGAACAAATGTATCTTTTTGACCAGCTGTCATTTCATGTAGGGTAAGACAAATTTTTTGTGCTTCAGCTTTCCATGAAAAAATAGGTTAAAAAACACCAACCAGGTAAAATGAATTATTTGTTCCTTAGCAATTCCAGTTACCAAGAGTGAATGGCACACAGTTGCAAGAATTACTCATTGCTGAAACTTATCAATGTATGACACGTGTTATTCCCAAGCAGTTTCATGTGAAGTGTCCCACTAAGGAATACTAGGCTTATATCTTAAAAATTATGCTGAATACCTAAAGGCATGATATACCTAGTAATGTATTATTTACACAGATGAATTTGAAACTGTCAGATATTCTTGTAACAGTGATATTGTGAGAAAACTAAAGCTGCTTTTCTGGGACTAAGACTGTAAGATATAAATAAATTTGACAGGCCAATGGAGACTTTTGGCTCTGCAAATTTGTGATCTGAATGATCCAGAAATCTAGTTTGCATCTTTTTTTTCAAACATCCATCAAAGCTACATAATCTCACAAAGGGGTTTATTTTGACAACCTATAATGTATTCCCTGAAAGAATTAAAGTCCTAAGAATTTCTGTACTCCAATCTTTGCATATCTCTAAATATAGCTACTTAGAAATGCATAATCTTTTGTGGTTTTTAAATTTTTAATTACAAAATAAAATTCAAGAGTGGTGTTAACCACTTTCAGTAGTTACTAACTCTGAGGTGAGAAAATTACTCCCAAACCCTAAAAGCACTACATGGTGATGCTGCTATTTTTGTGTCATAGCTTCCCTGAGGCTTAATTTGTGCTGACATAAAACCCCATGAGTGTTCCAAGGACAGATGAGGATGAAGAGTGAAGAGTCTGCATACTGAGTTTGGTTTATTCAGGGAGATAAGAAACCTGCCAAAGAATCCAGATGACTTACTTTTGGATGATGAACATAGGCCTTCAGATCAGATCTTTTCTAAATTATATATATAACTTGGGGAAGAACATCTTTAACTTGCCAATATTCTGATAAATAATTTATCTTGTAACAGAAAAGCTTCTTTATCCCATAAGCTTCCAAACATTCTTAATACTTATATGGTTTCAGTATTGCTGGCAGAATGCCCTGTAGACAAATATAAAATTTTAAACACTTCCTTTTAATTTTCTTTTTAAATGTTGGTTTAAATTTGTTTTTCAACCAGAAGGCATTCTAAAACTCAACCCAAAGAAAATATGAGTTTATACTTCAAACATTGCTTGAGGGATCCTTCTGTCAGAGGAGGAGACAGTACAGAAGGAAACCTTTGAAGCAGGAGAACTTCATTTCATTAAATGATGACACTTTACATCTCACATCTGCTGAATAATTTGTCTCAGCAAAATGTAAGTAACAATGCTCAAACTTAGCAATCAGGACTCTCCTTTGATTAGTTTCATGAAAATGTTCTCAAAAAAAAATATATATACAATTGTCTGAATCAGTCACCAACATTATTGTCCACTACAGAAACTAAAGAAAATAGTTAAGTACAATTTATTTTTCCTTTTATCTTTTTTCTTTCTATTTTAAATACATTTCAGGATTTTGTTCTCCTGTTTCTGTGCCTTAGGAAAACATGGACTTCAAATCTTTTAGGTTTACTGCTGAGGACCAGAAATTACTCTAGAATGAAGACTGAGGGGTAATTTGCAGTAGCTGACAATGACAATTCATGATGAACAAGACATGTCAACCACCCATTTCCAGATTCATTAAAACCCAAGAAAGCTACAGGTACTTTCCACTACTGTAATCCATATTTTAGCAAACAACATTATATCTTCTCTTATTTTTTAACTTCTTAAAAATTTCCTTCTAATAACTCAGAAAACAACAATTCAATAAAAGTTTCAAGAGTCTAGATAGGGATGGACAGGTATAGATTGATATCAGGTCACTTTGTGCAAGTGAAAGAACAAAGTGATGGAAGCAAAAGCACAAAGCAATTCAATGCCAATATTGAGCCTCTCAAGACCTCAGTCCTCATACAATATTAATGTGCATCCAAGATAATTTCTGCCAAGGTTTTCAGCTAATGAGTTACATTCCTATCCAGTTAGATACCAATGCATTGTTAATTGGAAATGCTTTACCCAAGCATTGCATTTTCTATCTGACTGTTACAGTTGGACATGTTTTCTGGATTTATGATTAGCTGAGGAATTAAAGGAATCATGGCTTTTTTAGCACAGATGTTCCATAAATGGGAATTCATTTTACAGTGTGTTAACTACTTTCCCGTCCTGAAATATATAGTTATTATACAGATAACTTATATCAGATAACTATTCATACAACTTGATTGCATATTAATATATTTCAATGGTAAAACTAAACTATTCATTGTTTTGCTAGATAAAACTAGATATCAAAAATTTAGATGTAGTGTACTCAGACAGCAATAGCTTTGCCATAGAGGAACCATAAATAGTAAAAAAAAAAAAAAAAAAAAACCAAAACAAGAATAGTAAAAGTTCGAATGTTCAAACTGTCATAATGCTGTAAAAATTGCTAAAATTTCTGATCATTGTCAATACATTATCAGCAAGACTTTATGTTGGTACTTTATTTCCAGATGTAAAATTCTGACATCTGTGATAAAATTATGGCTGGTAAGTTATTCTAATAAAATCTAATTCTTCTACACAAATTAAGCAGTGGGAGCTACAACAAATATTTGAAAATTATTCCGTTCCTCTGAGACTTTGTTCTTTCACAAAAATAGAAGAAGAAATATTTTATAGTTGAAAAAATCATAGCCCATTAGGACAATAGACCTTCCAAATTAACTTATCGGTCATTTTCTCTTAATAGAGACCACTAATCTTTTATGTATCATTTAATCTTAAAAGAATCCTTTGCATAACCCAACATCACCTTAAAAAAACCCTGCAGTAATTCAAACAAAATCACCCAGAACTGTTTTTAGCAATTTGGCTTTGTCTGAAGTCAAAGAATGAATTTTTGTTTTAACATGGTCTGGGGTGACACCCATTTCTTCTAAATACCTTCATCCTGATCACAAAATAGGAATAGCAAGAAACTGACTTTTGGAGAACATCAAGCTCACTTAAATCTGTTAAACTTAATTGTCACATACTAATAAAAGGTGGACTTCTTGCATCTTAGGGCTTACAAGGCTACACAGTGTTGAACAACTGTCATCTGAATAACTATGGAAATTGCTGAAAAAGCTAACATATTTGTTCATAGATAAACATGGTAGAGGTGGAATTAGCTAGACAAAATACAAGTGTTGCTTCCAATCTCTGAAACATGTAATTCTAAGTAAGGAAGATATGGGTCAAAGCAAGAAGGTTGAAACTTAGTGTAAGAATTTCTAACCATTGCATTTTTTGGAGAAAGAAAAGCCATTTTCATGACAACTAAAATCTGCACACAGAATAGCCCTTTGCTTGAAATATTTTGAAAATGCCAGCATTTTTAAAGAGAAACATTTTCACCAAAGCTAGCTGGTGTCAAAGAGACTGCCAATATATACTCAAATTCCATTTACATCAATCTTCAGCCAATTCACATTCATTCATCAAATACAGGCACTGGAAGAAAGAAAATACTCTTCCAATTTTTTAGGTGTAATAGTGATGATTTATAACAGGAAATAATTAACCATTAGTATAATTTGTGATATTATTGAACTAAATTAGCAAAATTTAATTTTAAAATTTAAAACTGTCTTGGTTTGCCAGTGTTTAGAAGACTGTTCCCAACAACGCATATGTTTTTTTCTGTACCTGATATACATAAATATACATAAATAAATATTCAGCTTTAACAATTTTCAATCAAGTGACAGCCATACGATGCAATATTTAAAATAATTTTTCAAATGAATATCATATTTATTTTATAAGAAAGGATTGTTTTTGCTTTGCAACTGTTTTTATTTTGTCTAACAACTGGTCACAGGGAATTTTCTACTCCTTCAAAAATTATACTTAAATAACATTTTTCTCAATCCATAGTGTCATCTTGGTTTGCTTGTTTTACCCAAGAACATATAGGGAACTCATCACCCCACATGGAAGTAGAAAAATATTTCTATTATGATTCAGTTCAATTATCTGTATTTTATTGCACTCATAAGAAATCTTTAATAGGAAGAAAAAACAAAAGTCATAGGATCCACACTGAATCAATAATTTTTGTAACAACAGGTCTATTACAATTTTTTTTCAGGCTAATCTCAATTTCTAAAATTGATCCAATTGGTTTTTTTATTATACTGATCTAAATGCATCACACTTCATGCTTCGTTTACCTGCTCTGCGACTGTAGTTGAAATAATAAACATAAAGCTGCATACTAACAATTCTGTCTGCAGAAATTAGTTCCCTCCATTATTTACTTATAGATTCTCCCTTCCTTATCATAGAATCATAGAAAAAATTAGTCTGGTGAAGGCTTTAAATTCATTGACTCCAACTGTTAACCCAGCACTCCCAAGACCATCACTAAACTGCAAGTCACACCTACACATCTTCCAAATACCTCCAGAGCTGGTGACTCAAACACTTCCCCAAGCAGCCTGTTCCAGTGTTTAACTTCTCTATCAGTAAGGAAGATTTTCCTCACATCCCACCTAAATCTGCAATGGTGTAACATGAGACCACTTCCTCTCATCCTGTCTTGTTACTTGGGAGATGAGAGTGACCCCCACCTCAGTGCAACTTCCCCTCAGGTAATTGTAGAGAGTGATGAGATCTGTGCTTATGAGGGATTAGGCCACAGGAACCTGCTGTGATGCTGTAATGTCTGAAGGCATTCAAAGCTCTCTGAGACTGTAGAGGTAAGATTAGGGTTAGTGGGAATCCTTTAACCCGCAAGTAAATTCTTGACTGAGATGAGAAAACAGATTATTCATTTCTTTATTATTTCCCTTTACAGTTCATGATTTTTTTTTTTTTCGCGAGGATGATTAGGTAAAATTCCATAATCTCTCTGCAAAACCACAGCAGTGCGGTCTAATAATATTCATTCCTACACTACACCAGACACGTAAGCATATAGTGATCCATTGAATACAATTTAAACTTGCAATCATGATATATTTACTTGCTCAGTGCTGGGCTAGGCAACACAACAGAGATCTAGTAAGTACAGCAGTTCTAATCTAACAGAGGAAAGAAACTGCAGCATCAAAGAGCTGCTGCAGAGAATGCAAATTTCCTAGATTCTCTCTAGTAGATATCATGGACTCAGTCAAGACTTACAAGCCTATTAACATAAGCAATATGTTTAGACAAGTTCATTTAAGTTTCTTCACAAATGGTCACAGACATATGGCCTTAAGATCTGCAGAATGCTCAGATGTCCCATGTATAAATATTAAAACTAGATTATTTAAAAAATTGATTGAAAAGGTTTACTTCAAAACTATCATAACATTTCAACCAATAAACATGCGGATATGCAGAATATATTCCCTAGGCATCTTTCTTCACCACTGACCCATGAATGATATGCTGAATAGTAATACAGTTTTTTTTTCTTTCTTCCTCAGCATGCAATCCCATTGGGTTCTCTCCCTAGATCTGACCCCTAAAGGGTACATACAAGAATAATTAAAATATGTATTACATAATGAAGTTTATACACTGTAGACCTAACCTGGA
>WBND01000573.1:217540-252498 GCA_013398595.1 Tychaedon coryphoeus | reverse complement strand
AACCTCCCTGATATGTTAGAAAGTAAAGATGTTTGAAAGAAGATAATTAAAAGTTTGTTGTTCATCCTGCTTCCAGATCAGTGAGTTAAGACAAATGATAATTTATTTACAAATGTAAATATATATTACAGATTCACAGAATGAGTAAGGCTGGAAGGGACCACAGTGGCTCATCTGGTTTAACATCCCTGTACAAGCAGGGTCATCCCAGAGCACATGGCACAGGATTGCATCCAGATGGCTTTTTAATGTCTCCAGTCAGGGAGACTCTGCAAGCACTCTGGACAATCTGCCCTAGGTCACCTGCACGGAAAGAAGTTCTTTCTCATGTTCATGTGGAACTTCCTGTGCATCAATTTCTGCCCATTGCATGCTTGGCACCACCAAGAAGAGCCTGGATCCACCCTCTTGACATCCTCCAGCTCCCTTCAGATTCTTCTATAGTGATGATGTGGGGCTCCTCATTATCCAGAACTGGACACACCACTCCAGATGTGGCTCTCTAGGCTTTAGAAGAGGGGCAGGATCAACTCCCTCAACTTGCTGGTAATGCTCCTCCTAACGCTCCTCGGGGCACCATTGGCCTTCATGGCCACAAGGGCACACCAGTTTTTTGTATGATATTTATTATTATTAAAACACAAAGCCATTCAAAATTATCCTTGCACAGCACGTCTCAAATATTTCAAAGGAGACTTTGTTTTGTTAAGGAAAATATTGCCAAATAAACGCAACATGGTAAAGTTTCTTGTTCTACATATTATCTATGTGCAGTGTGCATGAGAGAAAAATAAACATGAATAACTCTTTGGTCATTTCACACTCTTCTGTTTGATGTGCATAGTGCCTAAGCAAATCCTGTTTTCTGGAACAGAAGCAAAAAGAAAAAGTAGATAGAACAAACAGCAGATAGACAATGAGCAAGTGAAGTGTGAAGTGAATCTTCTCAAGAATGGATTCATTGCAAGAATGTCAAAGTCTTTTCCTTCCTGTGCAACCAGTATTTGTTAAAACCCAGAAGATTTTACCTGTGATTTCCAAATAGACTGGTGAAATGAAGTGGAAACATCCACGCTTCTTACTAGTTCTTTATTACCTACTCTTATATGGTATGTGCTAGAATTATATTATAGTGAATGAGATATAAAATTGAATTTTTTATGCCTTCTTTTCATGCATATTCTGAGAATCTTACTGGACTTCATTATATAATATAGCCTGATGGCATCACAAAGTGTGCAACTCACATATATTTGTCCTCTTACCAGTCAGAAGTTAGAGATGTATAAGTATTTTATTGTGTCACATTAACTACTCATCAGTAACAGGGTTTTTGAATGCCTGGTAAGCTTCATAATCTAGCTTGGTAAAAATGACATGCAAGGAGTTCCTGGAAATGTTTACAACTCCCAAGCTTATCCAAAAACTAAATGTTATACCAAAGACAGACAAAACTTGGCACAACCTATTTAACACCTATTTTGTACAGAACGGTATCCAGTCGAAAACCTCCTGAATTTAATAGATGTCTGTGAACTGTGGTGAAAGCTCTGCATGGTTAGGCTGACTTGCAGTGTTCTGGTCTGTGCTCTGAACAACCATTAGGAAATCGATCTTTCACAGCAGAGACAAAAGGGTAAAGAAATGAGTATTGCTTCATACTGTACAGGATTTGATCCCAAGGACAAAGCTGAATTCACAGTAATGAATAATGTCAGGGGTTAACAGCTTAAGGCATTTATTTTTTACTTGGTTCAATTCTAATCCGTATCATGAAGATATTAACACTATCACACTCAATATCAGACCCCTTAAACTACTGGAATGGCATTAAATGAACTTTATATAGAAGGAGTTTCTGGAATGTTATGATCAATCTCTATGCCCACCACACATAATTTTTTATGAGCTAGAAGAAATCATTCCTCTTGCAGACATAAAAAAATTACGTAGTCAGTAACTTGACACATGCTACATTGGTTTCCCTGTTTTCATTCCTGAAACTTTTATTTTGCTTGTAAAATACAGTTCTTTATACTTGTTTCTGGCCAGTTGCTAACATACAGTGAACATCCATTAGTTAACATTCTATTAATTTTCTTATTAATTCTATTAATTTGCTTATTTCAATGGAATTATAGGACTGTTGAAATTATTTTAAAAAGCCATCCCATTCATTTTTCTATCCTAAATTGACATTGTACTATAACTTTTGTGAGTGTTGTTCTGAGTCTTTAAAAGAATTTTCATTTGCTACATTGAATAGTTTCTAGTCTAGATTATACATGAAAACACACTCTTTAATATATTGTTCAGTCATGTAAATCATATATAATGATTACTTTTATGCATATCTTCCCTTATTCCAAAATATTTGTTTTCTTATGGGAAGCTAAATGCATTAGTGAACTATTCATAGTTTATAGTGTTCTCATATCTTTATCTAGAAACTTCACACATAGATTAATGTGGATTTTGCTAAAAGAAGCAGATAAAGTTCTTACACATTTATGATAATTGTGAACTTATTTGTCAACTAAGAAGTTGGTTAAGAGTAAAAAAGTTTAAGAAGCTTTCAGAAACCTGCTGTTTTGAGGTGACATGAAATAGAAGTCAAAATGCTTAGTCAGATTAGTGGAAAACCAATTACCCCAATAGTAATTTGTTCCCTTATTTCTATGATTTGCATGTGATAACAGAACATTACTCACAAGTGTCATGATACTTGGCGTATTTTCTGTAAGAAATTAAGGTTTATATGTCTTAATTGTTTTAGTTTCAGGTAAATGTTTCTGAATGGTTGAATATCTGTGCAAAATGCTTGATCATATTTACTTTACAATAAATTGCTATTTCAGTGTAGCAGTGGTTACTTTTCTCTCTTGTTCTGTAGCCATTCAATGGCCAAAGGAGAGATGTAATTAAAGTCATAGGTCACCCTCATTAGTGCGCATTACCAATACTGAAGAGAGCAGTTATTAAGAGGAAATTATTGAGAGAACTGCCATAGAATATAATTATTTCAGAATAGCTTTAAGAGTTAATCTCTTTCAATTGATAAAGTCCACAGAATTGCACCTATCCACAGGGGGAAAAAAAAATCTGCATTGAACTGGGATTCATGAATACAAGTTGGGTAGCTGAAGCAGATCCTGACTATATAAATCCTTGTGTTCAGTGCAAGATGCTGTGATGGATCTTTAAGTTATTTCTCTCATACTTAATGCTAGATTAAGACATTCTGCATTTTCCACACTACAAGGAACTCTAAAAAATAAATGTGATCAGAAATGGGAGCAGAAACAGGTTTCATCAGTAATTTCATCAAATGTCTGTGGTATCTTTGTATCCTAGACCCTTTTCTCGATATATATTAACAATTCCTTCTAGCTTTCATCAGTTCTAGTAGAAGATATTCATGAAGTGACTCCTGACAACGCAAGTAATCAAATAAGTAGCATTTACATAAAACTCTGACAAACTGTGACAGAAATTACAATGTACAAACTTTTATATTCTGGTTATTATACTCCAATTTGAGGTTGTTGCAATTATTTTACTACACTAAACACATTTCTTTGTTTCTGTTTCTCAGAAATTAGAGCATGCCTTGGCTCCTCAACTATGACCAGGTTTTGAAATGGTTAAAGTGAGCATGTCATGGTTGAACTTACTTCTGCTTGTTTTATAAAGTCATTTTTTGGTAGAATGCATTACAAAAGAACTTCCTCAGAAGAGAAGTTGCAAAAGAATAAAAAAAAAATAGGATATGTTCTATTTCTGAAATTCCAATGAAGTAAAAAATTCTAATCATCAGAAGATTTTGACTTGCAAAGTTCTCACACAAGTCAGAGCCAAGGAGTGCAGCTCGCCTTAGCACAGTTCCCAAGGCTCCAAGCATAAAAACTGACAATCCAAAGTCCCTAAGCTGGATCAGTTCAGAGGTCTTAAAGTTTTCAGAGTTCCTTGCTGCAGGTAGAGAAGCAAAAAGGCTATGTGAAATGTAAAAGTAGCAGATCTATAATTGAGACTGAAATTACTTTAGATTTCCTAATTTCACATTGGATTAGCATTTCTGCTCCTAAAGTAATGGTTATACTTGCATTTCTTTTCGGTAACAAAAACTTTATGTCCCTCAAAGCTTTCAGCCCTGTGACAGCCTACAAAACAGGATTCATGTGGAGAAACAGATATATTTAATAGGCAAAATTCTGAAATTGTTAGATTTCCTCCTGGGCTCAAGAAATTAAAAAACCTCCAAAACTGAACTTCATGTCTTCCCTTCGAGAAGCAGTAAGTGAAACAATTCAGATTACTACTTGTTGAAAATACAGAGAATAAAACCAACTTCTACAGGTATCTAGTTCTTTGAATGGTTCCAGTCCCTAGTAACCAGTTATAATAATCATCTATTTAAGAAATGAAACAATAGAAAGAGGAGAAATTTAACTTCTAATCTGTTTTTTGCAGGCTGAGAGAAATCTTTTCACCATATTTATCTATATGAATCAGTGTGATATTATTTGAACCATACCACATTTTACACTGGATTTTCTTTTCTTCATATTCTTCTAACTTAAATAAGAAAACATTCTCTTATTTGAGCCAAGGAGCTTGATTGTTGCAATGAGGTGGCATGGAAATACAAGAGAAAGCACTTAAGTGTCAAACATGTGACTAGAAGGCAGTTTGTCTGATTTGGAATCAATGATCACCACTCCTTTTCTCTCCAGCTGAAGATCTCCATCTTGCTTGATCATGTGTCACTGGCTCCTCAGGAAGGGGAGATATACCACAGCCTGGGTAATGAAGGCAAAAGGAATAGGGATGCAGGAATCCTAATTTAAATTATTTACTTATTGCAGAAGCATCAACAACCTTAGGAGGCACTGATATTTGTCTAAATCATATCCCTTTTCACAAAAATTCAGCATACGATGTTCACATCCTTCCTGTGAAGAGTTGATCAGACACCAAGGTAAATGAAGACACTTCTGGGTAAGAGTCTATTCTTCTAGACAAACCTATGTGGGCAGACAAGTCTCTCTTTAAAATTCTAATTAACTACGTAATGTAAAACCTTGGGACTCAGCAATTATGTGTACAAAGAAATGTGATGAACAGGACTAGGACAGAGATTGTCCTCCTTTATTCAGTGATGGTGACGTAGCACCCTGAATCCTGTGTTTGGTTTTGGGCCACACACTACAACAAAGACTTTGAGGTGCTTGAGCATGTCCAGAAAAGATGGTGAACAGTCTGGAGTACAAGTCTTCTGGCTGAAGGAGCTGGGCTTGTTTAGCCTGGAGCAAAGGAGGCTCAGAAGACACTTTACCACTCTCTACAACTTTTGTAGCCATCGCATGGGAGTTTCTTCTCCCAACCAACAAGTTAAAGTAGAAAAGGAGTTGCACCAGAGGACAGTTAGAATCATAGAACATCCACAAGGATCATCAAAGTCCAAGTCCTGCTCCTGCACAGGACAGCCCCAAGAATCACACCATGTGCCTGAGAGCATTGTTCAAATGCTGCTTGAACTGTCAGGCTGGTGCTGTGACCACTGCCCTGGGGAGCTGCTCCATTGCTCCACCACATTCCGAGTAAAGAACCTTCTCCTAATACATAACCGAAACCTCCCTGACAAAGTTTCATGCCACTCCCTCGGGTCCTGTCACTGATCATCAGAGAAGAGATTGGTGCCTGTCCCTCCACGTTCTCTTGCCAGGAAGTTATAGACTGCCATGAGGTTTGCCCTCAGGCTCCTTCTCCAGGCTGAACAAGACAAGTGACTTCATATGGCTTCCCCCCAAGGTCCTTCACCATCTTCCTCACCCTCCTCTGGGTACTCTTTAATTTCTTTGTATCTTTTGTATTTTGTGGTTCCCAAAACTGCACATAGTACTTGAGGTGAGGCCCCACCAGTGCATTATCCATCTTGTGTGTGAAGCATAATCTTGCAGAGATTGAAAGCAACCTCTTTGTTGTTGGACAGAGCTGCATCTCCTGTGTCTGAGTAAGCATCTCAAGTAGCACATTCTTAACTAAATGTTAACCACAGCAAGGAAACCTGTGTCTCATGTGAAAGGTCTGATTTTTCTAGCCTCTCTTTTCCTTTTCTAGGCAGGTCTCCAAAATCAAGCTCTTACATGATTTGATGCTATATTCTCCTTTTAGACCTGATGTGGAGACCCAGAAACACATTCCCAACTAGGGAAAGTAGCTCTGGTTCTGTTCCCTGGGTCAGCCCTGTGCCCTCTCCCTGTCTATCAGCCTTTCAGTCACTCCCACCCTGTTTCCCTGCTGGCCAATGCCCTAACCCCACCCTTGTGACACCCCCATGTCCCCTGGTAATTGGTCTCTGATGCTCTCCCCGCCCTACTCATCCCATTATTTTACTTGGACCCTTAAAAAGTATCTAGCCTTTGTTCTCTGAACCATGGACAATGCACATGCGTGGCTGAAATAAACATCTCTGTGAAACCCCTGCAAAGGCCCTTCCTGCTCTTTTACTTTCTTGCACCCCAAACAACACCAGATGCAGCAGCCTGAGATAGAGTTCAGACCCAGCTAAACATCAATCACTTGGTCTTGCATGATGGTTTTCAGTGATAGCTCTAAGTACATGCAAGATCACAACTCTGAAGACTGAATTATTTTTAACTTCAAAACAGACACATAAATTACTTAACAGATAAGCAGGGATTTTGAACATTATAATGTTGGGTTTGGGCATCATTTATGTAAGTCTTAGGCATTTGGGTACTAAAATATTTTACTGGACAAAAATATGTAGGGAAAAAATAGGGCAAGAAACTGGCTCTTGTATTGAAGGTTCACTGTTATAGAAGCACAGGATTGAGGAGAAATACACTATTTTTCATTAACCATGACACCATCATTGGCAACATCTGGGACATTTTTAGTAGTCTAAGCAAGAAATTGTACACCTATCTCAGGAATGCAGAACTGGTATCAGGATGCCTTACCCTGCTTCTCAGCAGTAGGCTTGCTGAAAAAGCTCAGCAAATAACTTGTCTCACCTTACAAGAAAATAAGAGCCCTTCCATGATATGAAATGACAAGAAGAATTTTCATGTCAGGAAGCAGAATTACTACCACAGACTTACTAGTCAATCTTCAAATATTAAAGAATTTCCTAAATATTAACTTAATTAATAAAAATAAATGTTCCTATTAAAATTCCACAAACATTTTCCACAGCTTTTCTCCAAGTCTGCTTTTTTACTAAAACCATGTTTTTCTTTCAGTTGCTACAATGTAATAGACCATAGATCAGCTGCAGCCCATTTCTTCCCGTGTGATTTACCTTGTCTGTTATTCACAGATAATGCAAAGCATATTCCCACTTATATCCCAATAGGTCTTATCTTTTGTGACACTTATAAAAATTAAAATGTTCTAAAAATTAGATCATAATATGTTCTACCATTCCTGTTATGAAGTACTCCAAGGTGGGCTAATAATTAGCTCTGTAAAATGTTTTATTAAATTCCTCAATATGCTCAAATCACCCTTCATGCTGAGTAAAAATTTCAGAGGCCACTTGCACAAAAAGTCTGTATATCTCTTCTTTTTAACAAAATAAATTCTTGGAGTGGTAGACTCACCCACCTGTTTAATTCATGTTAAATTCCAATCGTCATCATAATTAAAAAATCTTTTTCTTGCAAATAGCAGTGACTTTTAAAAATCTTTTCACTGGCATTTTATTGTAAACACAAAACCAAGAGCAAAATATAACTTTGTTGCAAAAACATACTTCCCTTAAATGTAACTTTTCCTAACATATTCAAAGTGACACTTTTAAAAGAAATAATCAAAGTTTGAAACTCAAAAAAGGTCGCAGTGTCTGTTTTGGTGCTACATTCACATAATAGCTCTTTAGAATGTATCTTTAGAATATATGCAGATTTTTTTTTGTAAACACATAATTGACTGGCATCTCTGTTATTCAGCAGGTCCTCAATTAATTTGCAAGAGGGCACCATACCAGTCTAGGAGATGAGTAGCAGCCCTGGCAGGAAAGACAGTATTCAAGAGTAGGTGTACAGGCATGATTCCCAGCTTGAAATGCTTCTTTACTCATGATTAAGAGGTTGTGTAATCACTAGCCTAGCTCCAAGCCTAATTAGCTTTGAAAAAAAACATCCACTGTGCAGCCACATATGGTGAGCTTATGACCTTGGTGAATTAAATGGATTCCTGTGTGGTTTCATTCTATAAGCTAAACCTTGGCTTTATCATATTGCACTCAGCTGAAAGCAAGGATGCAGTTCCAGGATAAATCAATAAAAGGTCATTTGTTAGACTAGAGCTTAGTTTTAGTAGGAAGCCATGTGAAAGACTTAAGCAAACAAAATCTCTTCATATATCCCTTCAAATAAGCATAGGAGACTTAGAGACTAAGAGACTTAGAGACTTAGAGACTTAGAGACATGGCTAATCTGGCCATATATGCAACACTTCCAAATAAAAATTTTGGCTTAAAATAACTGAACTATAACGAATGATTCATTTTTCCATTCCAAAAACCTGTTCTAGGACAGAAGCCTCAATCTTTTCAAAACCTTGGTTAAACTCATGGGGTTTTGTGGGAACTTGCTGATATACTCGCAAACACTGTACAGTTTTTGAGACTGATTTTCTCCTTTGCTGTTTTTTTTCCTATTTTTTAATATTCTGCTTCAGAACTCTGGCACAAAGCTGCATAATCTTAGGCCAGCTGAGCTGCTGCATGTATCTAAGTGTTGGCTCTGAACAAAAAGGTGGAATGTACTGACTTGCATATGAATCATTAACACCTAAGTAGTTATATTTTCTTGCAAATTTGTGTGACAGCTAACATGCAGTTAGCAGGTATAGTTCAGCTAATGCTCATTAGTGTCTATTCCAGATACCTAAACCCTTATGGATTGCATCTTCCTTATAAGGATTCATTATTTCATCTGAGAAAGATGACAATGAATGGTATCTTGGAGGATGGGTAAATTTATTCCTGCACATCTTTCATGTTCCACATGAGCAGCCTTCACCCAGAAATCACAGGCTGTCTGTGCCTGCTTTTGAAATACTCCTTCTCAGGAACAGTCCAGGAGCCAGGGGAGAAACACAGCAGATCTTGTAGCAGCAGCAGCCTATCCATGAATCACATCTTTCATGGGCCCTACTTATATCTGGGTATCACTGCATTCAGACAAATGATACTCAGCTGCCTCAAGGCCCAACACAGGGCAGGAAAAGGGGTGTAGTAGTTTAGCAGCCACACTATGATGGTACAAGATATTAAAAGTCCTAACCCATCTCAAACAGGAAGATGTCATCATGGAAGTGCTAAATGTGGAAATTAATTTATTCTCAAAAAGTATGCCTGTTTTAACAGAGTTACAGTTAAAATAATCAAGGCGTAGAGAGAAAAGGTGCATAATTAAAACTGACAATACAGGACAAATGACAAAATAACATCACTACTGTGATGATCTGTATCATCACTACTTCTGAGCTTAAGCAACAAAGGTAGTTTATTTTTTGCAGGCTAAACTGTACCAGAAGTAATAGTCATGGGACTTTATTGGCTACCCTATTCTGCGAGCGATTTAAGTTAGAAGGTAATTCTGAGCAGAATGGGTGGAAATCACTTTAACTATTTTGGTGGCAGACGATGGCCAGGATATCACCATCAGTATCCTTGCTAAAGAAAGCAGATTAAAAATGTGCAGAGAGAGAATTGTAGATAAATGTGAGAGGAAGAACTTCCAGAGAGCCTTGAAAAGATACATAAGAAAAATTTTCACTAAAAGGTCTCAGAAGTCTGCTGAATGTCACTTCACTGAGCAAGGATAAAACTCTTCACTGAACCCAAAATCCAGCAATGACAATGCACTTCTGAAGACCTTATAGGACATTACTCCAGGCCCTTATGAAAAGCCTACTCAATGGATAGAGAAAAGATTAAAATAGCCTGCAGAAGGAGTTATAGACATTAACTTCAAGAGATAATGAAAATGCTATACCACTTCAATTGGGTATCAGAGAAAATCCCAACTATTCAGAAGCAATTTTAGCTGCAAAATCAAGATACTTGTTTCCTAAAGCACATTCCACTAGAAGTCATTTAAAATGTCCTGGAAGGGCTGAATTTCATTTTTTGCTCAGGCAGAGCTGAGAAAACCTTCATTCAAGTCCTTAGAGTTTTATGACCTACCTGTATCTGCTGGAATGTTTTTCAAGCTATTTTCAATTATTTTGATGAATTAGCTTTTATAAGTTTTCTTATGAAAAAAGTGTTGTTTCATCATGTTTTTTAGCTGTTTTGAACTTAAGGGTGTTCTATTTCTGTCATTTAGTAGTTATAGACAATTTTAAATTTATTAACATCTGGTGCCAATTCTTTGTTCAGAAATTATATATGACAATTGAAAGTCCCTAGGCATCCCACAGAAGCTGAAGTGTAAGAGATTGATTTTGGAGTATGCAAAAGAACTGTCAGAAGACAGATGGGGATATATTACTTAGATGCCAAAAACACCTTAGCTTCTTCCCTGCTGTATGTGTCCAGAACTCACAGAGTATTAGCAACTTACTCAGCTGACTCCTTATGTTGCCATAGCAGGTAGAGCTTCTTTAGACTAGAGAGTTTGCAGCCCCACCACATGAAGATTTTTGTCACAAGGTCTGCCTGCAATGTAGTTCAGACTCTCAAGTCACATCAATTTTGGCCTGTCCACCAGATATTTGACAGAAAGTAAATTTGCTTGTGCTCTGGCTGGTCCTCAGAGACAGAGGGACTAGGTGTGCCTGGACTTCATTTCTGATTAGAATCAGTTTGGCACTGTAAGTATGGTCAGGTTCAGTAAGTACTTTCATGACCACAGATTCCTGAACAATGCACTTTATTGAAGCAACAGTCTATAGATTCTTCTTAGATTGCCATATAAATAACTAGACCTACAAAACATAAGTGTGTGATGCCATGTGTAAGGGTATGCTCTGACATAGTTGGAGGTGCAAACTTTACAAAAGAGGGGAGGAGAGAGGACCAAGCCCATCAACTTGTCTGCAAGAAGATTGCATTCTCATTCACTGCCATGAGAGGTTTCAAATGCCAAATTTATACTTTTAGAAGGAGTGGAGATGAGACTGTACTCAAATATCCTGTTGTTACCATCATAAATGGTAGTAAGGACAGATAGTGACGAATAGGGAGAGTTACAGAGAGAGATTACAAAGGCTGGGGGTCTTGCACAAGGGTGAAATGGAGCAGTAAGGTGTTGGTGTCACTCACTCTTTCATCTGGCAGATTGCAGCAATAAGGGTCCTCTGGCCTTCAGCCTGATAACCTGTCACACCCCAGGATGCCATCACTCCCATGGTACTCCCTTCTCCACATATCTCATGGCATATCCTGTGGCTTTAGCCCTCATTCCTCCAACATAGCTCCAGTTTATTTCAGAGCTGTGCGATCATCACAGCATACAGACCCTACTTCTGAGAGTGTACTAGAATTTCAGAAATTGGATTAATTTCCAGGAAAACAGTTATCTTTCTCTCTCTTTTTTTTTCTGTATATACATTGGTTTATTTATATACATGCATGTGTATAAAATTTTGTCAAAAAAGCAGTTTTATTTTCAATATATTTTAGTATATAAAAAAGATAACTCTGAAACCCTTCAAAATATACTTTTTTAAAATTTTTTTCAAGGTAAATTTTTTTATCAATCAGAAAAATTCCTTGACTGCACTTACAAACAATTTTCCTAAAATTTTTACCGTTTTCAAATTTTAAGACTTGTATTTGGTTGGTTAGCCACCCTTATAGCACCCATTAAGAATAGCACAAATTATGGAATAATTAAAATACTTCTCAGTCAAAGCAAGACTCCTGGTAAAGCAGCTGTTAGAACTGTCCTTTTCAATGGCTGTAATTATTTGACAGAAAACATGTCTTAAATTAAATGGACTTCTAAACATCAAATATAGTTTGCTCTAATGTATTCTGCCTACATAATGCAAAAACTTAACTTTCAGGATTCATGTTGTACACTGTATTAGGAGGCAACAAGCATACTGGTGCTCAGATTGACAGGGATACTGCAGTTGTCCTTCAGTCCTTTCCTCATTGTGCATTTTTACATGAAGGATAAATAGGGATTCCATTTTTTTTTTTTTTAACATCAGTGCCATTTTAGTTAGGGGAAAAAAAGGAAAATAATAATGAAGCAAAACATCTGGTTAACTCATTCTTTTCATCTGTTTGTACACTGTCAGAGTGTTCTAGCAATAATGCAATTCTATAGAGTATTTAGAGAATAACTCCTCCTGAGTTGGGAGAAATATTTTTACAAAATTATATCCAAAGCACAGATTAATTAATTTTTATTTGAGGTTTTGTGTTGAATTCTTCTGGGTTTCTGTAACTATAAAAATCAGTAAGCTATACATCCCAAACAATTTTACTTGTGGATAACTTCTTGTTGATAACATTGTAGATTCAGCTTTTCCCTTGTCTACACTGCTTTAAAAGTTTTGATCAACACCATGTTAGTTAACCTTCCTCCAAAGGTTGTGTTCAAGTAGCAAAAATTCTCGCAGGTCTCTAGAAACATTGTGAAGATACAAAGAACAGAGAACAATTCCTCCTAACATTTGGGGAAATGTTGATGTGATAAATGACTGTCAAAACTTAATGGCTCTTACAAAAGCGATCTTCACATTGTGCTGGATTTCAAATGAAAAATTTATTTTGGCATTATCTATAACCATTGATATTAGTTTCCAAAAATAATTCTCAGCTATTTTTTAAAGAATGCTATCTGAAAGTTTTATAAACACTTTTTAAAATATGTTTGTTCAGAGATCCTTGACAGAAGATATAGTGTAAACATCTTAATGTTACTTTGATTTCTTTCTTATTTATACATTATATGGTGATGAGAGTAGGGAGAAGAAACAATTCCCTTTAATGCACTTTGTCTGCTGGTAAATATATAGCCTGATAATCCCAAGATCCTTTTTGTGACCCAAAGCTACAACAATAATGCACACACTTAAAAAAGGTGATGGTTCACCATATTACTTTGTGACATGAGAATATGACCCCTCTTGAAACAAAGTGTAACAATCTGTGGACTGGAATGGATTAGCATAAAACGTTCATTGTCAGTTATGAATAACAAATATCTTTTGAATTAATCCTTCTTATAAAAAAATTCGTAACAGATAATAAAATAGTTCTTCACTACATTCCTTTTTCTTAACAGTTTGTAGTGCTAACCACTCTTTGCACAGATGTTTCCTCCTTAGTAGTGCCTCTCATGATGAAAGCATAAATATAAAAGCCATATGGAGAATTAGAAAATAGTTATCTAATTTGTTTGCAGTGCATTTTGTTTCAAATTCCTTACACTGTATAAAGATAGATATTGTAATGAAATTATTTAATTTGAGTGGTGAGGGTAGTTCCTCGTGGGTAGGAAGGCTCTAAAGACAGTCATGGAAAGACTTGATCAGGGGGCTGAGGACAACTGCAGGAGGTTCAGTAAGGCAAAATGCTGAATCCTGCACTTGGGTTACAACAATCCCATGAAGAGCTACTGGCTGGGGAGGAGTGGCTTGAGAGCTGCTTGGCAGAAAGGGATTTGGGGGTGCTGTTTGACAACTGGCTCAAAAACAGTCAGCAGTGTGCTCAGCTGGTCAAGAAGGCCAATGGCAACTTGGCCTCCATCAGGAATAGTGCAGCCTGCAGGACCAGGGAAGTGATTGCCCCCTGTACTCGCCACTGGTGGGGACACACCTGGAGTGCTGCCTTCAGTTCTGGGCCCCTCAGCTTAAAGAAGACATGGAGATACTGGAGCCTATCCAGCAAAGAGGAAAAAGGCTCCCGAATGGTCTAGTAGACACATGTTATGAGGAATGGCTGCAGGAGATGGGTTTGATTAGTCTCAAGAAGAGGACACTCAGGAAGGAGCTCATCACTCTCTTCAAGTACCAGAAAAGAGTTTGTAGTCGGGTGGAGGCCAGTCTCTTCTGCTGTCCTTGCAGTGAGAGGACCAGAGGAAATAACCTTAAGATGAGCCAGGGGAGATTCAGATTAGGTAGAGAAAAAAGTTTTCACTGTTAGGGTGGTCAGGAACTGGAATAGGTTGGCCAGAGAGATGGTGGAGTCACCATCCCTGGAAGTGTTTGGTCCATCTGTTTTTTGCTGTGGATGTCGTGGTTTAATGGTTTAGGGATTACAGTAGTAGTGCTGGATTGATGCTTGGACTTAATTGCCTTAAGAGTCTCTTTCAACCTTGTTGATGTGATGATGCTATGATTATATTTGATGATTTATTTTCAAATCAACTCAGGCTTTTGGGTCTTTTTTTGTTGTTGTTGTTGAAAACCAAAACAAGTATTACTTTATCATCTAGATTACTCAGACATTTATTCATGACATTGATTCAATTGGAAGGATATATTTCATTTAATGATTAACTGTCAGATCGTATTATTCCACAAAAACAATGATCTCTCTGTATTGAACTGACCAGTAAAAATCCATAAATTAACAACAGAGCAAAATCCATGGTGAGTTTGTGTTTTTTTAAAACATAGCTTTCACATTGATTAAGTTGACAGCAGTACATGTGACTTAAGGAATAAATTCTTACAGAAGTAATGACAAGTCTGCCAGTGCATCAAAAAATAATGGTTGGACAAGTGATTAAGTATGTACAGCTTTTGAAAGCAAGTGTTTTGAAACATAATGGCATAGATAAAATATAGATGGGGGTGGGAGGAGGTAGATATTATTGAACTGAAAAGTTGCAAGTACAAGCAATTTTTATTTTTTTGCCTCTTCATAGTGAAAGTAAGTGCAAGTACAAAGACAATGGTATGGCAAAACAAATAGCTGATTTTATATCTGAGATTTTGAATGCAAAAACATTAATCTTTGAAAGTATATTTGACACTTATTCCTGCACAGCTGAAGAATTATGGGTTTTACTTCTGGGGCAGGATCTTTTAATGTGGTATCCGGACAATTTTATTGTATTTATAACTTCTCTGGAGAAACTTCTGAGAAAAAGGTCTGCATGTTTGAGTGTTCTATTTTTTAACACCTCAGCAATATAAACAATAAAATGGAGAAGGCATTAGTGTTCAAATACTGAAAAGCAAGCAGCATTATCTTGGTGGAAAAGCTAATGTTTCATTTCAGAAAGCAAATATCAAAATTTCTGACCATTACTTTCTGGAATGGATGTAGCATCCTCTCAAAGGCTTAGTAAATCTCAAGGAGAACTTTCCATTTTTGTGTCTGGTGCCCAGCCTATAGGTAAACACACTGACATTCATGATAAAAGTTTCTTCACCAACACAGAGTTACAAGATCACTCTTTCTATATCCTTACCACCCTCTATCTCTGCTACCTAACAAATGAGGAAAACAAAAAAGCAAGCACAAAAATAAAGAATACATCTGACGGTTTGCATAACACTCATTCAATGCCTGACAATGAAGTGCTACAGAATATGTTTCATTACTAAAACAGCAGGCAGAAAGAACTGAAACTATTGTGATAATATTGCAGATATTATGAAAAAACATTCTGTCACTGGTCTGCTGTGAAAGGCCATATTCAATGCAACACAAAGTCCCTATCCAGGGGAGATTGCCTTCAGCATCCAGTCTCTCTCTGAAAACAAATTTTTATTAGGATGACTTCTGAAATAATAAATAGCAGCAACAAAATTGTATTTTAGAGTTTATCAAAAATACTACTGTGTATAAATAGTTAATAATTCTAATCCCACGGCTAAGAATATGTCCTTCTCGTGACTGCATTTGGCTACCCTCAGCAGACTGTTGTACCTTGTCATTACTTTAGCAGGAACTCAGGATTATTGTATCTCTTTTCCATGTTTAGTTATTTGTAATAATCAAGTCATAAATCAGTTTAATTCCTCATTCCAATTTACATTAGCTATGTAAGCCATATGTCATAGGCTCATTTTCCAACTCAGTGGTAATAAATTCTACTTTCTTCCATAGGCAACAGAACATGAAATCCTTTAATGTTCCAGTCAGTCTCACCTGAGCTTCAGAAAGAAGCAAAGAAATATGTACACTCTAGAATAAACTTTTAGTTGTTTCAAGATATGCTTCCAACCATTAGACCACAGATGTCCAGCCTGTCAGATATGATGAGCTACACATTTTTTATGTGTCTGGAAGGTGCCAGCCATTTGCCACATACTGGATACCCAAATATGTCAACCTTGCCACCTATGTGTCTTACTGCTCTCTGTGTTCAAGGTTATGAGTTACCCAGAATTTCACCACAGTACCCTTGCTGTTCAATTACACCGCATAGTCAAGGTACAAGATCCACACTTACACTAACAGGTAAGGGGCAGACCTACAATAATAATTCGGTACTCCTCTTCAAAATAAAATTAGTAGTATTTGTTCTGAATATATGGTATTAAGTTTTTCCATTTGTGGCTATTTACCTGGGAACTTCATATCCTTGTATAGAGGAACACAATCTTGATATTATTAATTACACCAGCTGTCACATAAAAGTAGGGTTTCCTTGAGCCCTTTATGTTTCCTGAGTCTGCTAATGCCCCAGGGAAGCCAAGCCCCTTATGACCTACCCACCTGTCAGCACGCTGTTATGGGGACTCCACTGATAGTTCATTGTATTTGGGGACAGTTTGACTGACTTGTTCAGGCACACACACAGATAGTACATCAGAGCCTAATCTTTTATTACAACTTTGAAAGAGGGACTGCTTAACAGATCTTCCCACTTTTGCTGAGTATGTTATTGACTGCTTATGACTGCTAGGACCTTTGCAGGACTTACTTGAAGCAGTTTACAGCATAACCCACTTAAATAATAGAAAATTGTGCCAAGTTAAGGTTTGAAATTTGCCATTGAGAGTAACTAACTTCAATAATGTATTTAGAGCAATACACTGACAAGCTCTAAATCACCAATGAACGTTAGCTTGAGATAATAATAGAATATGTATAGAGTAAGTTTCTTACCCCATATGCATCCCTACAAGGGAAAAGATTCAAGTGACAGGCTCAGCCTTCTCTGTTAAAGATATAGTTAATAAAATATAGAGCACACACCCAGTGAGGAGCAGTTGTATCTTGGAGGTGGGTAACATTGGGATGGAGGCATATGTTAATATTGAAATTGGATTATAATGAAGCAATTTCATATGCAGAATAATATTTGGCCACAGGTGTTGATTTAGCAGGACATCTTCTCCTATCTCCTTTGGTTGGCAGGTGCTGTGCAGTTTTCCAGCCACATGATGCCATCGAGTTCCCATCCCTGCAATGATTTCAGCAGAGTGCAATGTCCCCACTCCACTCCACCCCATGTTCCATCCTTCTTAAGGGTGCAGGTTGTGTTGCATGGGGAATCATCATGGAATAGATTTCATTCATGCCAAATGCATTCCATCCAGGAAGTAGTAACTGCAGTTTTCCTTTTCATTCCCTATTATTTGTAACATTATATTCATACTATATTAGAATGTGAATATAGCTTTGCAGATTTTAATAATTTTCCCCCCAGTCATCTTCCCACAGGAAGTTTCTGTTTTGCAAATTTTACTTGCAGAGGATTTGTAGTCTGTATTGCTGAAAAAGTAGGTAAAAAATTTGTTAAGCATTCCTTGTTGCAAGGAGACAGTTTAAAAAGCTCTAAAATGTTATTTTAGTTTATAGGTAATTTATTGTCAACAAGTTTAGTACTTCAAAACATTTTTCTATACTCCTCTAACAGAGACATATTTTACTAGATCATCACAAAATCATTACTCAGTTTTGCATGTCCTTTATTTGAATTCTACATTCTGAAAGAAGAGCATGTAAAAAAACATCTATTTTTGAGAGAAGCAGTGGGACCAATTTAATAAGTGATGATAGAAATACAGTCAGGAAAAAAGAAAAAAGATGATTCAGCTTGGAAAAGTGCGAGGTTATACATCTGGGGAGAAATAATATAAAATCAGATTCTGTAGAGGAGTACTGTGGATAATAAGAATGCTCAGAAAGACATAAGAATGGTATTTTACAGCAAATCTCCTAACTTTTTTGCATTGAATTAACATAATCAATAAAAAAATCTTTTCCACAAATCTGCAAAGATCAGGAAGTGTTTTTTGAGTCTTAATATAGTCTAGGGAGAGCATACTTTCCCACAATAGTCATCAGGGAAGCATTTCTGTGATGGAGAGAGCACTGACATAGACATTGACATTACACCATTAACTTTACAGGTTTCTCACATACAACAAACAAACAAACAAACAAACAAACAAACCCCCTATGTCTGGCATCGCAATTCCACCAGAGCGGCAACTGCTCAGAAGATATTTTTAAAATATCCATCGCAGGTTGCATGGATAAGAACATCACAATTTGGTTATGGCTTTCAAGCAGAGTTGAAAGTGTGGAATAAGCCCACACTTAGAGTGAATGAAATATGCTATCCAAAGGTTTAATTCCCAAGACAGCTGCCTGTAAAATGACAAACTCTTAGAAGAGGATAGTTTTGCACCCGTATTTATTGTATGATGTTCAGTATTTTTCCACATATTCTTCATGTCTCTGAAGTTAGCTTGCATAAAAGCACATTTGACTCTTCCTCATAATCTTACTAAATAAATAATTCTATAAATCAATATTTTGTAAAAAGGAAATATTTTGTCTAAATTCCTGAACACCTTTGCTTTTAAGCTGTTTATACACACAGTAATATTATGTAGGAAATATATATGCCCTGAGAAAATCTTGAGATAGGACAAAAGCTTTTCCTCCTATATTTGGCATGGACATGCATCCTCCTATTTAGTGCTGACCAGAGGACCCTTTTAGCCATCCTCTCTACTTCCTTTGGTAAATCTCCTCTGACATCTGCATCACTTTCTGTGATGAATATGCTTATGGAAGCCATTTAACTTATGCAATATTTTAGGACTGAAATGTGAAATCTGATTTTAGACATGGAAAATAAATAGCAATTTTTTGTTGTTGGTTGTATTTTTAAATTAAATTGTTATTAGTTTTCTTACACAGTGTCAGTATCCTTTTACCATGGATACTGTGCTAGGATATTTTGCTAAAGTTGAAAAATGTTGATGTACATGAACATTTAGAGTTTTCACTTAGTTATCTCATCAGTATTGTGAGAATTCAAAATCCTTTAATCTGAATGAACATTAAATTTTAGCCCAAATCAAAATCACATATATATACAGTCATTGGTTTATATGAAAGAAAAAAAAAAAAAAAAGCAGTATTTTATTCTGATTTGATGTATTATTTTAGTTTATTGTTTTATTTTATGTGATTAAATAAACTTCAAAATTTGAAAAGGATTAATTATTTTCAAGTATAAACTAATGAATATTTGGACATGTTAAATCCACATAAATAGTTTCTACACTGTTGAAGCACATCATGTTCATCATTTTCATGCGGGATTTTTTTTAATAATTTACCATTATTGCAATTGGCTGTATATGAATTATTTGGACATACCCTTGAGGAAGGCAACATTCACACATGGGCAAATAGAGAAAACTTCAAAATTATTGTCACAGCACCATGATAGCATAACAGCATGGCACAGCTAAAATACAGTGGATGCCAGATCTCATATCTGAACTCATATCTTTCTGTAAGACCTAAAAATTTACATTAATGTGAATAAAAATAGACCTTATCAAATATGTTAATTAAATACATATATTTTAATGGCAATACTTTTATTTAATTCTTATGCATGCACATATTTTGAACCAAAACTCTATTTTCTAAATTTTAATTGCTAAAAGACAACAGGCTTGAAAATACTGAAAGAAAAATATCCCTCTTACCAAACAAAAAAAACTGTACTGCAAATATAGATTATATAAAAAAGGAGAAGAAGACACAAAACTCCTAAAGGAGAAATCAATAGTATTGCTACTATAATAAATGGAATGGCAACATGATCCCATTAACAGACAAATTTCCAACAACTTAACACCTAGGAAGTTTAGTAATATCAATATTCTTCAAATCTGATTTTTCAAACAACATTTTCTTGTGATGAATGAGGCAGCTTTCACTGGGTCTAGGGAAGTTTTATATTTAATAAAAGTGGAAGAAATATGAAAAGAGGCATAGTAAAATAATATAGAGGTTAAATTACCTGGAGGCACTGAGGTATATGCATCATAACATTGTCTTCTAGGTACAGGAAAAGTCAAAAGGAAACAAAAAGATTCTATAAGGAGTAATTCTTTGAAGTTATCAGTACTGAAGCTATACTTTCAGTGGATAAAAATGAGTCTGAATCAGACCAAATAAAGATTATTTTAATTATTAACAAGACACTAATCTCAAAAATGAGAGAGATGAGTATGGAAGAAAGAAAAAGAAGAAAAAATTGTTTCTGTGTATTGGGCCAAATTTGTTGGCCATTTTTCTGCAGTAAAATTCTCACTGATTTCAGGAATTGTTTTGATATAATGAGAATTGCAGCCCTTCCTAACATCTAAGACAGTGACATAAGAAATAAGGAAGGGTATAGCTCCAAGCTGATGGAGTACAAGAAGGGAAGTATGAAGCATATGTAAGCCTTTCCACTTTCAAATTGCTTTTATCTTATCAGTCCTTTGCTGGGACAGCTTGCTTGCTTTTTTCTAATCTGCTGTCTTCAGATGTAATTATAATTTACTTTTGTTTAATTAAAAACATGTAAAACGATACACAGAAATGTAATTCAATATATTCAGTCTACATCTTCTTTAAGTAATTCTCAATTAAAACAGTTTGATCTGATATCCAATTTTAAACTTTACTTCTTCAGTAGATATTGTGATTTACCTTTATTTTCATTCTTTGCTGTATTCTTCGAAGTTGAAACATGAAAACTAGTTTATTGGTCTAACTGGACATTTTATCACAAGAAATTTCTGTCAAAGGAGAAGCTTTTAAAAGGTTTAGTGATTCCAAGTTTGCTAATGTCCATCAGTCATTTAAACTCAATTGAAATTTTACTTTAAAAAAGTGTGATCATAGCTCAACATTTGAAAAATGTTTTGATATTGCATAAAGAAACCAGAGAGTTAAAACAGACAGGCTGCATACAATCCCTGTAACAATGTATCTGCTTATTTTTTTCCATTCTATCAGACTTCTCTCAAATATGCATTTTCATAGAAGACTGCGACTCTGTGAAAACTTTACCAGAAGCCCCCTTCCCTACCAATTATTCAAAAGGCATCTTTACTGTCCTTGTCATCTGGAAGAGAAGTCAACTGTCCACCAAGTTGACAGTATCATTACCCAGTTAACTGTGACTCAAAAGTGTAATTGGGAGAGGTCTATTAAGCTCAGACAAACCAAGGTATATCTCTACATTTCCAGCAATTAGAAAAGGCCTTCCAAGCATAAATGGCTCTCTTAAGATAACATTTCATGTTTGCTTTCCCTGGAAGCTCACCCTATACAAAACTAGCAGAGCAATGGCATCCTGGCAGAGTAATTGAGTAAAAGATCTCGTGTTCTCTGATAATGATAGCTAGCTGGGAGCCATGCTAGAGCACTGCTGTCTTTCAAGTCTTCTTTTTTCAAGATCAATATTGCTGGTTTTCAACACTTAATTACTTTTCATTATCAGAGAAGGGGAAAAAAAAACCTACTTCCAGTTCAACAGTCCCCTCTTAGTCACTCTTCTCAAGACTAAAAAGGCCCAGTTCTCTGTCTTTCCTTACAGGAGAGATGCTCCAGTCCCCTAATGATCGGTGTCACCCTCTGCTGACCCACACCAGGAGCTCCAGTCTTGTTTTGAGGAGTGCAGATCTAGACACAGCATTCCAGATGCAGCCTCACTATTGTTGGTCCTACTGGAAGTGTTCATAGAAGGTACCATTTACTGTGGAATACAGTCATGACAGATGTAATCTGAACCATTAAATTCAGTGAAATTTTAGCTGCAAAAACTCTTTTTTCTCTACTGATTAGCATTGTCCTCTATGGCAAAATCAGAAATTATTTTTCTGGCCTTACTTATCTACACAGATGTATTCTGATGAAAGATTACTCAGGTACTATTTTATGCTAGTCAGGTGACCTGATTTATTTTTATAGTTTGATTAGTAGTTCTCTATCAATTAAATTATTAAGAATTTAAAAACTCTTAAATTTTTTACTGTCTTAGATATACAGTAGACAGGTAAAGAAATTTTATGTATGAAATATTTAAGCGTTCAAAGTTCATAATTTTTGTAATACAGGGAGGAGAGTACTGACATTATTTCAAACATTAGCTATTGAAACACTGTTGTAGGAATGTTGCTAATCAGCCAATTCTTTGGGAGTTTCACCACTGACTCAGTAAGTTCAGCATTGTGTCCAAGGACTTTGATAACAAATATAGAAATCTGTGCTGCATCCATGGCGTGTAACCTCTGGCTTCTTTTCGTATTCTTTGTGTGCTAGCTGCATTAATATCTGTAATAAATAGGCACAGACAAAGTACAAGCAGTTATGATGCAAACTTTTCAAATAATTCATTCCTTTGTAGCCAATATATCTTCAACCATCTCTTCAGGTTGGATGAAGCTTTTTTTAGTAATATTGCTATCATCAGATGAGAATAACAGGAACTCATTTTTTTAAGGCTTTGATGTAACAAAACTACAGTGGAAAAGTTTAACTTGATAGAGAGCAAATGAACCTACCTGAAATACGAACTCAAATGTTTGTGTATGAACAAACTTGTCATGGAAAAACACCAATGGAAGTTTAGCAATTGAAGATAAGTAACACACTGAATTGGTACCTTTCATGACTTTTATCTCCCTGTGTCTGACAAAATTTAGCCAGTGGCTTCTCATGGATTTACAGACAAAAGGGAAAGTGGTGTCATAATGGCAGGTTTATAAGTATTAATCTGTCAATGAGAAATATTCTTTCTCCACATTGATTGTAGAAAAGACAAGTGATATAAATATTTCCCAAGGTTTGGTAAGAAATGCTGCTTGTCACAAAATCAGTTACATTTCAAAATCTTGTAAATCAGAGATTTCTTCACAGGTTAGAACTAAATAGGCTTTACATCAGCCAGCTCCGTGTGGATACCTTAGACACTTTTGGAAGCCTCAAATGTTACTGGATGTGTCTTTATGGGAAACTGATCTGAGTCCTCGCTGTCTGGCAATTTATCAACTAATTTTACACTTTAGCCCTTTCCAACATTTTGTTACCTCTTTAAAAGAATGTGATTCTTGTTCAAACATTACTGCTGTTCAAATTCTCTTTTCTAATTGCATTGCTTTTTGTCTCACTTTGGAGGCAGCTAGAACAACTCAGCAGGAGGTTAAGGTCAATCTCATCATTTGTCATTCTTCAATTTTACAGATGTTAGATTTTATTAAAGGGACCTTCTCTTGGCTATTCCCACTGCAACAAAAGGAAATCTTTATTTGAACCAAGTTTGATGAGACCATTGTATTATTTCCTAATTTCCAAACTCCCCCTCCAACTCCCAACCTCTCCCCCTCCAACTTATAAACATACTCAGATATTGGTGTAATAGCTGAACAAAAAAGTGACAGGACTGGATGTTTCAACACCTCTTCCTCTGTCTTCTTTCCTATTGGTACAGTGGCTTTAAAATCTTTTGTTAGAGAAGCTCTGAAACAATGATTGCACTCTTGAAATGCTCATTTTAACGTATTGACTTCCTCACTGAACAGTTTTGCAGTGTGATAAAGTGCTTAAATACTTAAAAAACAGAACATACTTGTCTTGAAGTTCAGTTAAAGATTGACAATGTTAAATATTAACAGAGAGTTTGGTATTTTTATTTCATATAATTCTCTCCCATTTAAAAAAAAAAAAAAGTGGGTTCAAATTTTACTTTCTTTCTGTAAGATGACTTAACTGGAAGTAAAGCATAGAAACATACAGTTCTACAATATGACCAGTAATGCCTGATGAATCTGGTAATATAAATGTCTCTGTTATTAGATGAAAACCCTCTTTAGTTTTTACAAGCCCTTAAAATGAGAGAAACTTGATTAAAATAACTTACTATTACATAAAACTATTACTAAATTGTTAGTGAAACTATTACTAAAATTACTATTATAGAAAACATAATAAAAATAATATGTTGTGCTTAATGCTAATAAAATCTTCCTGTCTCACAAACAAATTGATAGAACATATCTTGTGTCAGGAATAAGGTCAGAAACAATAGATATCTCTGATTTGCTGTCAGCATTACAACCATAGACAATAAATTGCTGAATAACCAGGAATATAATATTTTAATATTTTCATGTAAGCAAATTCTGCAACACTATGTTCTTGGCATACAATTGTTTGTAGCAATAATAAGTACATGACAGTACCTCAAATTCTAATAGCGTTAATGTCAGAAAATAATTTTGCAGAACATTACAATGAAGAAGGAACTCGATACATACTGTAAAATATTTGCCAAAATGGTACCTGGTGTCCTCCTTAACTGCCACTCACAGGGTATCACTGTGCTGAGCCTTTGTGATGGTGCCTCAGGCTGACTGAGGACACCATGGAAGTGTAGGCTGTGGACACTGAATGCCATTTTTCACATCACTAGAAATGGCAGCTGGCTTTGCACTGGGCTTGAGTGCACTGCACTACTGACTTATCCTCAGTAAGTTCCCCAAGGAGACAAAGCAGTGTGGTGAAGTTGACATGCTGGAGGGAAGGGGTGTCATCCAGAGGGACCTGGGCAGTGTGGGTCACCTAATTGCAGCCTTCCAGTAGATGAAGGGAGCCTACAACCAAGCTGGAGAGGTATTTTTGCAAGGGCATGTAGTGATAGGATGAGCTGAAATAGCTTTAAATTGAAAGAGAGTAGGTTTAGACTAAATATTGGGAGCAAATTCTTTACTGTAAAGTTACTGAGACACCAGAACAGCTTGCTCAGAGACGTTGTGGATGCCCCACTCCTGGAAGAGTCCAAAGTTGGATGGGAATTAGAATAACCTGCTCTAGTTGAAAGTGTCCCTCCCCATGGCAAAGAGGTTGGAACTAGATGATCTCTAAGGTCCCTTCCA
The DNA here is from genome assembly GCA_013398595.1 of Tychaedon coryphoeus. Classification (NCBI taxonomy): domain Eukaryota; kingdom Metazoa; phylum Chordata; class Aves; order Passeriformes; family Muscicapidae; genus Tychaedon; species Tychaedon coryphoeus. The sequence goes on along the minus strand of WBND01000573.1, from coordinate 227,361 downwards.
AACTAAAATATTCTATGATAAGCTCTATCTCAACTTGCGGTGAATGTCTGTTATTTTCACTGTAGACTTAAGGGTAACATAACTGCTCAACAAATAGACATGTACATTTTCTCTAACATGATGCAGTCATCATGTTATAAATTTCTCAGTAAATAAATGATTGTTCTATAGTAAGTTTATTCATCTGCTTTGAGGTCTTTGATTAAATTAGTCTATCAGCAATTCAGTGTGAAAAAAAAAATTCTAATTACTTTGTCCATCCTAGTGTAACTGATTCATATAGTAGTAGAAAACACAAAAGTATGTCTGAATTTATTTACTTTAAGAAATGGAGTCAAAGAATAATTACTCATAAAATTTTCCCCATTTTTATTCCCCTCCTCCATTGCAGTTTCTTTATTTACTTTAATGAAATGCACCTGCACTCCTTCTTCTAATAACCTTTCTCTTAATCATCCTTTCTTTCAATTGCCTTTTCTTTCAATAACCTCATTACTTTATTTTTTTCAAATTTTAGAACATTTTTATATTTTATCATCTCCCTCTAAGCTTTTTTACAAACAATATTGGATTTTTATACTCGGGGATTTTTTTTTCCAAATAAATTACTTTTTTAATTGAATTTAAAAAATAAGGAATTTTAGTTATAAGAGGATACCATATAACAAACAAACAAATAAAATCAAAAGGAAAGTTATTAAGAACTCCAGGATTTTGCCACCTAAATTTAATAATTTCATTGAAAGACAATCAAACAATTATATTACAGTTCTGTAGTTCCCACTGTCTTAAAATTTTCTTTTTTATCTAGACCTTTACGATGTCTAAAATGTAGTTTTCCAGCTCCCTTTAAGTTGAATTACTACTGCACAATTCCTGCTGGGTTTATAATATTAATCTTGTAGAGTTTGATTCTATTTGTTAAATGAACAAATAATAGTTCATTTTTATAACAGTGGCAAAAAACCCCTACAAGGAGTAGGAAGGGAATATTAATAAGAATCTTGAAGCATATTTACCATACCTAATGACCTCAGGTATCTCAGTCTGTGATGTGAAAGAAAAATTATGAAGACCCGTCTACTCATTACATGACACAATATCACAGTAACCACCAATTTACATTCACTGGTTACTCAGAGTCACAATTTTTAAAGCAGTGTTTTTGTCACAATTTAAAGGTTTTTACTTACTTTGTCAATCTACACTGAATGCAGAATGTTGTTTGGAATATTGGCAAGTTTATCGGAATTATCTATAGCTTGTGGACATTTGTGTTCTTTAATCACCAGATTAGATCTCTAGTGACCAAAGACTCTTTTGGCAGCTAAAAGAAAGAAATTCTCTGGTGTACTATGGTTGTTTGTAGATAAGTGAAACACTGCTAGCCTTTGGCATGTTCTAAACAGGTCACAAAAGTACAAATGTTTCCTTGCCAGCTTTCCAATTAGACTAGAACCTGAACACACAGCAGTATGAACTAGATTTGCTGAATAAAACCAACACATCACCATGTAGGTGGCTCGTGACAGACAATATATACCTGCTCATACTAATCAGGGCTTTCTTTTCTCCCCACAAACATGCAATAAATCTGCCCCTACTCATCATTCACAGTGTGTTCATGAATCAAAAAAGAAAATAAATACACCTTTTGCTGAATACTTCATATTTTCAGCAAAAATAAAATAAATAAAATATTTTTAAGCTTATAAAGAAAATAAAAGCTTTTGAAAAAGATAAGACATTGTCTAAAATTTAACTCTGAAATTCTTTTTCTAAATTGCAATTTCAAATTAATTTTCTTGGACCAGCAGAACAATTGCATTATATCATTATTAACCTAGTATGTTAGTATTTTGGTGCATTCAGTTTTCAAACTTGCATATTCCTTGTTAAATAAGATGTAAGCAGCTTAATATCTTCTGGATACTCAATTTACACTAAATATTTAGTTCAAGTATGAGAACCTTGCAATCTAAAGACTGATGACATTGTGTATTTTGAATGGAAACTGTGGAGATGTTTAACTGTTGAAGTTTCTCACCTTCCTAAAAGAATATCAAAGTAAATTCAATTTATTTTCAGTTTTCTGGATGATTTGATTGAAGATCTTTCTTCTTCATATCAGCTCTTTCTCTCCCTCCTTTTCCACAGTTAGTGTCTTCTTCTAGCTTATCTGAATTTGTGGGTTTTTCTCTATTCCCACACATCTGCATCTTCATACTTCATATGTAGCCTACTATTTTACAGTATGAGAGTCTGCCCTGACTTCCCGTTTTTTGGTACCTTTCTAGATTATGGCTAAGACCAGTATTTTGTAATTTTCTCATCTGGACCTGGATCACAGAATCAGTAAGTTTGGAAGGGACTGCTGGAGGTCATCTAATCCACTCTTCCTGCTCAAGCAGAGTCCCCCAGATAATTTTACTCAGAATTGTGTTCGGATTGTTTTTAAATAGCTCCAGAGAAGGAGACTCCCCAACCTCCTTGGGTAGCCTGTTTCAGTAATTTGTCATGTATCATGATGAATTTCAAATCCTGAATGTCTTAGTACAGCCAGTGACTTTTTTTTTTTAATATGGCAGCTGGAAAATATTGGAGAACTGCTCATAATTAGCATAAATACACATATATTTCACTTTAAGATATTTTACCATTTTATTCTTTGCCTTTTCATTTGTTCAGGTAATTATATCAGCTGAAGAATATCAGACAGTTTATAGCATATTAGAGAGAATTTATAGCATGTTCTGTGACCTTTGATTTAGCAAAAGGCTTCTGAGGTTTAGTGTTATCTCTGATGATCCTCAGTTGTGCCTAAATTAATATCAAATAGCCATGGCTTGGTTTATTAGAGAAACATTAACAGTCAGGCTGAATCCTAGCAGTTTATTTCAAAGTGTGCTGTGATTTATTGAAGACTTTGTCTAACTTTAGGAGAGAGACATGCCCTTATAACCTGTTTATATCATTTTCTTTTTGCAGTCAGTGATGATTGATCAGCAGGACATGACAGCAAAGGCTGTTATTTGTCTCAGCTGCCTACAGTTTTGTTCTTTCTTTAGCACAGTGATGGCAAGTTCTACCATAGATCTTTTTCTTTTATTCCCAAATTCTCCAAAAACACGTTCAGTTCATATCAAGGCTTTAAATTGGATAATATTCCCCTTAAATCAATTGTCAATAAACATAATTTCTGGATCAGTATTAGCAATATTTTCAATGCTACACACATTATGAGTGGTAATACGCAGTTTTCCATATATTAGTTTTCATTTAGATTTTTCAATTACAACTTGAACAACTTTGAAATTAGGTGCAAGTTAAACTGACACAGGTCACAGTAAAACGATATGTTCATCTACGTAGAGTTCATCTCCGAGCAAATAATTCAAGCACAAGCTGAGAGTATAGTAGGACTGGAATCTTGTCTCTCTGTTACATTCCTAGTATCTAAATGAATTGTCTCGGACATATTGTACAGTATTTGGAAGGTATTTCATTATTTTTTTCCCTTGAGGCTGCTTTAATTTAAATATTTATTTTAAATATTCATTGATCTAGTGAAAGAGAATGTAAATTATGCTAATATCACACTCTTTTTTTTCCCCCTAAGACTTCTTTTTTGAGTTTTTTCCCTGATTTTAGAAGCTTGAATGGGAGGTTATAGATGGGTGTTCTACATCTGTCATCTGACAGGTACTTATCAGAGGCAACTTTTCTATATGTGTACAGAATTTTTAGCTGGGATATCAGACCTCCAGAGAAGCCATAGGGAGGTGAGCTATATCAGCACACACAGTCCAGACTATCCAGTGATATGGAAACACAGGGTTTATTATGAATGCATGACACAGTCATTCTGCCATTAGCAGTTCTGATGTTTCTCAAAAGTGCCAGATGTCCAGCACACTCCCAAAGGACTGCACACATGCACAACCCACTTGCAAAAAGTATGTTTTCCTTGTTCAGTGTTTCCTTAAGTACTTCCTTCAATGTACTTGCCTTAAAATCTGTTTCATCTTTTAAACAGAGAAAGTATTTGGCACTGTCTGCTGCAATGCAAGTTTAAATACTTCATGCAACATGAATCAGTGTCAGCAGGAAATCTGTGAAAACCACCTATCTAGAAATCAAGAGGACTCATGACAGGTTTGATATGCATGCAAGCATAGTAAAGAACTGTATCTGGGACTTCTGCAGCCTGGGATACTTCTCTACATATTTAACTTACATAAAAGAATTGTTAACTGTGCCATTCTTTTTAACATGAAAATATATTACAGAGGAAATTATGTGGTGCATTCACACAGAATCAGTAAATAACTTATGATTTACTAAACACTCTTTTTTTCTCCTAGTTTATATTCCAAAAATAGTTTATAGATCTATATAACAGTGGTTTTTGGCAGGAAATTATACTCATTGGAAGTTTGAGAGATATATACCTAATTTCTTGTAACTAATAAAAAAATCTTCCACAATCTCAGGGAAATCCTGTGGTTGGTCTGTAATAAAATGCTGGACCCTGGAGATGCCTTCTCTATGCACTGTTGCTTCATAGGTTGCCCATAGATGGAAAGTACAAACTTGGCTTAGCGAAAAAGGCAATACTTTGTTGCACCTACACATGCAATACTTCACCTAAAAAGTGTGCTCCATTAGTACCTAAGACTGTCCTTGGGCTCTAATGCAGGTGGCAAGCCAGGCCAGTCTTCTGTGCAATTCAGAGCTTGTCATCCTCTGTAGAAATTGGGAACCTGGGCACAGTGCTATTCTGCAAGATCATGATTAATATATGTTTGATGTAAATGCTTTACAAGCATTTGCAGGAATAAAGGTTTAGAAGATTTCAAAATAGTACTGCACCTCAATTTTGAAAGCCCTACTTAAATTTCTACATCTTTAAAGATTTCTGCATCTTTACAGAATCTTGTTTCTATGTAATTCTTTTCCTCATGTAAAAAATTTGTGAAATTACATGACACTTTCCCACATCACAGATCAGAACACAAACACAGTAGAGCAGAAATATACTAATATTTGAAGAAAACCTGAAGCAAAAGAGAGGTGCAGTAAATTTAGCTAAATAATAAATTATTATACTTGGTTTCTTGCTTCCTGGAAAAAAATATTCCCTCCAATATTTCAAATTAATTTTCTATGCAGCTGTTCTCAGTACAGTTTATATAACTGATAGCTAATTGTATTGATGGACCTTGGCTGAATATAATTACCTCAGCTAAGTAACATTCTGATTAAATTAATCATACTAACATTTCTATTTTACAACACTCTAACATCAGAAAAACATCATATTTTTAATTAATACATTTTATTGTTTCTGTCTTCAAATGCTGAAATATGTCATAATTGAATTTTAGCTCTTCAGTTAGTATTATACAGAATATTGATTATGCAGAAATTCAAATAACTCAGTACCTCTTTATAAAATACTATTATATACCAATAAGGTTGCACATCATTCCCTAACTCCCACTCTCACGTTACATAAACCAGAGAAACAAGACACGAAACACTGGATTTTACATAGTTTTAGGACAAAAAAAACTGAGGTACTTGGAAGCTGGATGCAGAAACTTTCACAACCACATTGTGGCACATCATGTTGACAGCTCAAACATAACAAATGTTCAAGTTTTTTCAAACCAAAATTAATAGTAATACAGTGGTCTGCAGGCATCCATTTGCTAATTATACACATGAAGGACAGAAATAAGGATGGACCACAAAACTGAGATTGAATTTATGTCCTTAATCTGAGTTTTGGGCTACAGATGGAGTGTGCTGTCCCTTGAGAATCCCAGGACTCTTGTTCCTAAACCATAGGCTTCACCTGTGGTGCCTGAGGGTGTCTCTTGCAGCCTCCAGCTGCTGTGGGAGGCGCTGTGTGTCTCCCAGCTGCCAGCACTGGGTAGTTGATTTAAATGTTCTTGAGCATCAAAAATTACATAGGGGTTTGTTTGTGGACAACCCGGCCAAGTTTTATCATTTAGCAGAAGTTTATCAATATATATAGTAAATTTTCCAGGAGCCAGTTCATGAGGGTTCTGGTCTTTTTCTCTTGATTTAATTATGTTCTGAATTATAAACTCAACAATCTGGACCTCTACTGAAGGATTAAAGAGCACATAGAAGGTTTTGTCCCAGTTAGTAGCTCCTTATGCCCTCAGTGCTGCCTGGAAGAGGGAGGCAGTCAGTTGGGCATCTGTGATGCTGTTTTCAGGCCGGTCAAACATGTCCAAATTTTATGTGTTATCAAAATCAGTAAATCTCTTTTGCTGACACTGATGTTCTAAAAATATTATTTTTTTATTTCAGAGAATGAAAAGTCTGAATTGTGTAGCTTTAAATGAAAACATTTTCTCCTCTGTATTCCTTACAAAGGAGGTAATAAAGAAGAAAGAGATTGGTCTTGCTGTCAGAAAACCTGAATTTCAAACATAGAACAATCCTGAGCACAGCTGACGTTCAGCACATTTGTCTTTCCATTTTTTTTTTCCTCGCTCTCCAGCTCCAGGGAAACACTGTCAAGTTCACAAGAGTTAAATGGCCACCAAACCATAATGTGGCTTATCAATCTCAGTGACAGCACTGCAAGGGATCAAGAATGTTTCATGCTTAGTGCCACAACATCTTCAAAATCAATGTGCATGTCTGCAGAAAGAGATTTAGAGTCAAGTCAGGAGAGAACTGAAATTCCTTTATGGATGAAGCATACATGAAGCATATACACATTATAGGGTTTTCATCCATTATGTTTCATTAGAATCATGTAGTTCCAAATAAATATATTAGAATGAGAGATTTTAAATTATTTTCTTACACTCTCACAGACACTTTAAGGTAGGTTCACATTCTTTTTGCTTGTCTTTCAAATTAATTGCTATGTAACTTTCAAAGCCAAGGTTATGTCATTAAAAAAAGAGCAAAATAACCACAAATATCTTTAATAGGCATATATCTATTAAAAACCAATATAAAATTTAAAATATTTTATTTAAGATTTATTTTTTCTTTCATTAAAATTTTTATTACTTTTTGTCTATTTTCATAAATATATTGTATGTATTTCTACATATATATATACATCTATATGTATGCAAGTATTCTACTTTCAGAGAATCACAGAATGCATCAGGTTGGGAAGGACCACAGTGGCTTGTCTGTTCCAACCTCCCTGCTCAAGCAGGGTCATCCCAGTGCACATGGCACAGGATTGCATCCAGAGGGCTCTTGAGTATTTCCAGTGAGGGAGACTCTAAAGCCTCTCTGGGCAATCTATTCCAGTGCTTGATCACTGCACAGAAAGTTCTTCCTCATGTTCAGGTGGAATTTCCTGTGCATCATTTTATGCCTATTGCCTCTTGTCCTATTGCTTCGCACTACCAAGAAGAGCCTGGATCTATCCTGGGATATCCTCCCTTCAGATACTTGTAGACATTGATGGGGTCCCCTCTCCACAGCCTCAAGACTGAACAGGCCCAGCTCCCTCAGCCTGTCCTCATAAGAGAGATTCTCTACATCCTTAGCCAACTTAGGAGCTCTCTGCTGGACCTGGTCCCGGAGCTCCATGACTCTTTTTCACTGAGGAGCCCAGAACTAGACACAGCGCTGCAGATGTGCCTCATTAGGGTTGAGCAGAGGGGCAGGATCACATCCCTCAACCTGCTTTGACCCTCTTGGCCACACAGGCATGCTGCTGGCTCATGGACAGTTTGTTTTCTACCAGGACTCCCAGGTCCTTCTCCACAGAGCTTCTTCCCAGCAGGTCAGCCCCCAGCCTGTACTGGCCCATGGGGTTGTTCCTCCCCAGGTGCAGGATCCTGCACTTGCCTTTGTTGGTTTCCAGACAGTTTTTCTCTGTGATCTCTCCAGCCTATCAAGATACCTCTGAAGGGCACCCATCCCCCTGGGGAATTGGACACTCCTCCTGACTTTGTGTCATCAGTGACCTTGCTGAGTAGGCATCTTCCCCTTCATCCAAGACATTGATGAGTCATTTCCATTGTAAATTGGGAATTCACTTACTAACTTGAAGTGAAATGCAGGTTAGCTTCAGCTGATGGAAATCTCCATCCCCCCTTCTTGTAATTCAGGAAAGAGTAAAAATATTTGCAACAGCAGACGAATGAGTGTAGTGTTAAGATTCATGCTTAAAAATAAAGATTTATCCTATAGGACTATAACTGATTTTTTTTTTTTTAATATGAAGACTTCATATATACGTTGAACTTTTTAAGCCTATAATAGTTTGAAAAACAGTTTTTTCAGAAACCTGTTTATTGTTATAAAAACAATAAGATTGCTTTTATAACAATATAGTACATTTCATTTTAACTTCACAGCATCTCAATGTATAAAACTGAAAGAAAATGTTTCTTCTCACACAAGCAGTCTTTTGTTCTTTGGTTAAGTGTTACAAAAAGTATTGCTTTTGTTTTCACCCACTTCAAGAGAAACCAATTCATAAGAAAACAATTGATTCCATAGATCATGTGACATGGAATGATAAATCTTAGAATGACAGAATCATAGAATAACCTGAGTTGAAAGAGAGCCATAAGGATAATCAACTCCAAATCTCTGCTTCTCACAAGGCTATCTAAAACTAAGCCACATGACTCAGAACCTCAACTACTGAATTTCTTGTTCGGCTTCTAATCCTCTAAACATTTTAAGCTTGGTCAAATATCCTAGATTATCTGCTTCTGCCTTCATTTTGTTTTGCTTAAAACTTCCCCAAGATCTAAAAACGAAGCCTTAGTACGTATTTTCTATATGAACTGTACATAAAGTATCAAGTCATTAGGCAATTAAATCTGAATTAACCTGCTATATATGATGATTGTATGAAATTTTCTTTGTACAAGTAGGTAGCCGTAGCAATCAAGGTCTCCAAAAGAATATGTGCTTCTGTAAGCACACAAATTCACTCATGCATCTGACCAATGTGGGCAGAGGAGTGTTGCTTGGCTAAAGGTATCCAAGCACACAGTTCTGCCTTTGGACATAATCTGCTGTATTTAAATGTACGAAGGCAGATTTCTGCTCTGTCTTTCTTTCGCCACATCTTTTTGCAAACTCTTGAGACTGCTCTTTTCACAAGCACTATTACAAGGAGTTGAATGCAGGGAAGCAAACAAAAAAGCCCAGGAGGTGGGGAAATGAGCCAGCCAGCATCTGTCAGAGATCCATATTTAGTTTACATAAGGCATAATGAGAAACCACATAAATGAATGAAACAGAAAGAAATTCCAACAGAGTCATCACAGGAAAAACAAAGAAACATAACTGCTACAGTAAGAATATATCCCAAGAACACGAATATCAGAAAAAGTCTGGAGAAATGGCTCTTGGAAGTGACGGCTTATTGAAAGCACTTTTATTATATGCAGATAAATTGTCTTGTGGTTCATTTCTCCAGAGCATAGATAAACAAGATTTTGCATTTTCCTTTACAACTAGTCAGCTGCATCAAAGAATATATAACCAATTATCACTTTCTTCACTTAGCTGAAACAAATATGTACCCAAAACTTCTGAGGATTTAAAAACTAAAGAGCTTTCTTTAACATATGCTAAAGTTGTTGATAGTAAGATGAATGAATTTAAAAATATATACACTGGATTTTCATATATTTTGACTCAACATCTCACAGTAAATTTTTTAAAAACCCATCTTATCCATTCTCATTTTTTTCCTATTTGTTGATTTTTGTTTGTTTGTATTTTGTTTTGTGGTTTTTTGGTTTTGTTTGGTTCTTGGTCAAGCTTAGATAGAATCATTAATTCAT
>WBND01000573.1:198824-216336 GCA_013398595.1 Tychaedon coryphoeus | reverse complement strand
TGCCCTATCCCAGGTGAAGAATCCAGCACTTTCCATTGTTGAATTTTATGTGGTTGGTGATTGCCCAGCTCTCTAACTTGTGTTTCTACAGGAACTCTGCCTTTGAGGGAGCTGACAGCTTCTCCCAGCATTCTATCCTCTGAGAACTTGCTCAGTATCCCTTCCAGTCCCAAGATGTTTGTGAAGATGTTGAAGAGCACAGAGCCCAACAGAAGATGAAGCAGAACCCCACTAGTTATAGGTCACAGTCTGCTGTCACCCCATTCACTGTAATCCTTTGTGCCTGACATTTGAGCCAGCTGCTCACTTACCTCCTGTTTATCCAGCTGTGTGCTGGACACTTTGTCCAGAAGGAGACTGTGAGAAACAGTATTGAAAGATTTGCTGAAATAAAAAAAAATAAAATAAAATAAAAAAAGTAACATCAACTGGCTTCCCTTGATCAAGTAGGTGGGTTATTTTGTCATAAAAGGAAATCAGGTTTTATAAGCAGGACTTTCCCCTCATGAAGCCTTGCTGGCTGTGACTATTGACTGCATTGTCTTTCAGGTGTCTTTCAACACCTCCCAGAATTATCTTGTCCATAACTTTGCCAGGCACTGAAGTGAGACTGACAGGCCTGCAGTTTCCAGGGTCCCCTTTTTATCTTCTTGAAAACTGGGACAATATTTGCCAGCTTTCAGTCAGCTGGGAATTCTCCAGATTCCCAAGGCTGCTCCTTCCAGGTGGAGTCTCACAAGAGCAGTGTAGAGGAATCACCTCCTTTGACCTGCTGGCCACACTTCTTTTGATGCAAACCAGGATTCTTTAGGCTTTCCAGGCTGCAAGCACATACTGCTGATTCATGTTGAGTTTTTCATCAACACTCACCCCAAATCTTTCTCCACAGGGAGAAAGACTTTATTATGCCTTTACCATGCCATATAAATGATTTTTATTCAAGAGATATTTCAATTTTTTATATTTTCAGTAAAAAATTTAAAACATTTTCTACTAATATGTCTGTATCAGATACTAAATCTATAAGACATTTCAGTTTGAATTTGAGTTTATTCATAATGTTATTTATCATTTAATAGCTAAAGTAGTCAGCTTGATCATAACAAATATTTATTCCACACTGCAACTGAATTTAAAGTTAACAATGATCTTGTTAAAATGAGGAATGCATCCCCAAGGTTGTTCAAATTTAAGCAATGTAGTGTATACTGTCATGAAATTATTGTGTGTTTGTATATGTGTTTGCAATCAAGGTTAAAGTTTCAGCTTAGGTTCTCTTTGTAATTGCATTATTCAATTCTGTTGACTGAAGATTGTGATAACTGAAAAAAACCCTAAAACCTGAATGTCATTCAATGTTGCATACAATCCAGAGAAACCACAGAAATTTAACAAATACCTGTCCTGAACCTATCTTTTTGGATAAGTACCGAAGTCAAGGTTGATTAGTATTGAACACAGCAATATGTATTTGTTTGGTCAAGCTTTCAACTGATCTCTACCTACATTAAAGTCTACAGTGAAGACATAGTTCAAAGGCAGCAGAAACCTTTCCAATTTCTTTAATAAATATAATTAGCTGTGGTTTTTAAGATTTTGATACAATTGTTCAAATCCAAACAACTTTATTATATGAAGGGATTTTATATCTGAATATGGGAATTCTAGGTATTGATCCTAATTAAGCCTCACTAAAAGTCTACAAATACCACTAATATAAAATATTTCCTTTGAAAAAGAATCAAGCATTACAACAATCAAAATAAATATCCAATTCTAATTACATAACAGAAATATATGAAAACAAGGCTTCAGCTAGCAGACTAACAAAGTTTAACATAATTTTGCCACTTTTAAAAAAAGCATGTATGTACTTACTTTTCAAAAATCAGAATATTTTCTGAAAACATATTTTCTTTCAAGAGCACAGAAAAGACACTGGAGCAGATATATGCTACATTAAACAATATATGCAAATTGAAAGAATAACATTAACTTTAAAACTCCTAAAACTTTAGATTCACGGTAGAAACCAGAATACTGGGATAATTCCATAGAAGTTCACTTCTGTAAATTAAAACAGGAGATCACATTTTCATCTCAAGATCTTTATTTTACATACTGAATAAAATCCCCATTAGCCATAAAAGAGGAGATCAGGCAGCTATCAACCAACTCAAACCTAGGTCAGGTAAATTTTATGATTGGAAGTCTGATGATTATCACTAAATTGTAGCTAAGCTGTTGGCAAAGTGCAGGCATTAATTGATTAGTTTTCATAGAAAGATTAATATATATGACAATAAAGTAGAAATTATGCATCAACTTATAAGACTGTCATCTAAGTATTAACCATGAAGGGAGGTGAAAAAGCCAGGATTTTAAGAATTTTCAAAATGTCTGTTTTGCTAAAAATTCTGCTTGCTAGTTTTTTTTCTTTTTTTTTTTTTCTTTTTTTTTGACGATTAAGAAAGCTAAGTCTGAATAAAGGTAGAAACAGGGAAAGTATTCTATACAGTATTAAAAAGTGCATTATTGTTTTTATCTGCTTTCTGTGGTATTCAGTGAACCACAAGGGAAATGGCAATTTAGACAATTATTCTAAAACCCTGGAAATAAAGAATCTTTTGCTTCATGTAGTTTTGTTTCTTTGTTCCATGTCCTTCCAAATCAGCAATATTGAAAGATTAAGCATTTTGTACTACACAGATTATTTTTTAGCTCAGTAAGCTTTATTTCAGACATGAAGAGCATTTATGCAAATGAAACATATTCACCCCAATCATGTCTTTCAGTAGCCTTCCACTAGCACCATTCAGAAGAAAAAATAAGAAAAAACAGGTTCATTTGCCAACACCTTGGAAATCCAATCCAAATGGGGATTTTTTATATTTAAGAACATAAATTACATATTTTTTTCCTAAATTAAGAAAGTAGTCTTTTAGATGTTGGAGTGAGACTGACAAAAATTTGACTTCATATATAAGGCCTGAACTCCAGCCTTGTTCTTCAAGACATTATTCCCTCATGCATTGCTCAGCCTACAAATAAAATACTCCTTTACAAAGCAGGCCAGTGATGAACGAGCATCATTGAAGACAATGGAAAAAAGAAAACAGTGTCTTTAAATCATGAAATTATTTATTGTTTTGTGTAGTTTTATGTATTATGTTTTAGTATTTTATGCTTTCATTCTATATGAAGACTGACAAACTTCCAAGATTTCACTTCTAAACTGTATGTGTCACTTTCTGTGTTTCTTTAGTTATATTCAGGCAAAAAATCCCCCTAAACTTAGGTTTCATTTTCATCAAGACAATGCTTGAATTCTTTTCTTCTAGCTATTTTCTAATAAACTTTTCCCCAAACAGTTTAAGATGTTCCAACACATTTCAATAACTAACTGTCATTAGATAGGTGATAGGAAATTTCATTTGACTATTTAATACAGCACATTATGTAGAAAATTATTATCAGCATTAAAATTATCTGCCCACCCCCAAAACAGGGGAATTTGTTTTGGTCCCTATTTTCTCAGTTAACAGTGTTATCTCTCCAGCCCACTGGCTAATGCTGCACTGTAACTCTCCATCTCTCTTCCCTGAATCCATAGACTGTTGACAAGAAAAATTACCTTCTCTGCATGCTTGATTGATTTTTTTTGTTGTTTTATTTAAAAACTTTGCAAACTATGCTGATGTTGTATGAAACAGAAAGCATGGATAGTTTTCATCAACGGCTCACTAGTCTGTGGTGATATTAGCTTTCCACAGTAAGTAGACATCACAAAAAGTTTACCTAGAACTCCTTAATTATGCTTCTTTCAGAAACTGGTGGAAGGTATTTTTGTTGAATAAGGAGAAAGTATTCCATACCAAATGTAACCTCACTTCTTAGCTTCTTATTATTATCTTCCAGGTTTATTTCCAAAAATACGAAAAACCAGTTTGCTTTAAGATCAGGAATCAGTCTTGGTTTAAAATTGGAAATCAGTCAAAGTATTGGTGACTCAAAAGTCATAATTTGCTTCCAAAAACTTAGTAAGTCTTAAATAATGAAATTAGATTAATGCATATGTAGTAGACATTATTAGTTGAATATATCACATATATGGTTTTCACAATCATTCCTCTGTGTTTCCATAGCTGAAAATCAAGTGCAGAATATGACTTCCCATTTTACAGACATTTATGACAAACAATAATAAGTTCTGCAACCTTGTGGTATTTTTCACTTTGTTCATATTCTTTCCACTTCATGCACATAAAGACCCTTTTTAAAAATATTTCATAGTTAAAAATTAAGTATCAATCTTTATAACTTTTTATTTTTGAAAGACCGTATTTTGATGTTGAAAGCTGGGTAGATGAAGAAATTATTCCTTTCCACCAAAGGATAGGGTAAAGTACATTTAGAAATGCCCAGATAAACTGAATAAACTTATGTTTCCAGAATACTTCCAACCTCCTGCTTTTCTTATGCACTAATAGCTTGGTCTTTACCTGTTAGTATTCTAATATGTGCTTCTGTATAAAGTGGCCTTTTAACATAAAATATATTTGTGACTAAGGAAGGGTCCTTCACTGTTTTTCTTCACAAAGACCTGGATTAATTTTCTTTGTGCATTTATATTTCTGCTATCCTAAGGGTCTCATCTGGAAAGATCTTTGAAGCATGCCTTGATTTTCATGACATATTTCTTCATTGCCAGATGCTGGTCCAAAGCTCTCCACTGCATAAATAAAAAACTAATGATAAAACCTGCTCTCAAAAAAAGTAACACACTCTTAGAGAAATTAAGATTAAAAGCCAAACACAATGCATCCCTAGTGATCCCAGCTCCATCCAAAGTCCTAATTTAACATGAAATTATTCTAAATCTGTACCCCGTCTCAGAGTTTGAGACAATAAAGTAAGGAAATTGCATGTAAAATTCAGTTCCTGAGTCAATTTAAAAAATATTCTGTCACACAGGTTTCCAGCTGCTTTCTTGTTCCAAACTGTCTGGTCCTAGTCTCTACTAGGAAAAATTAAGACACCTCTCTAGGGTTCAGCTAATCTACACATAATCAGACCTGTGATGCATAAACAAAAGCTGTGCTTTGCATAGATATAAATTGTCATATTACAGGAAATTTATTCTGGGTGAAATGCTTCGCATTTTGCAACTGTAGATATGCCAAATCTTTTAAGTGTAAAGCTCTAAGGCAGAAAATGACCTTATGAGGCTTTCTATTCAGAGCTCTATGACATCCTGAATGAGCTTAGGAACATGCAGATGGCAGCTGGAAAAAGACAGCTGATTGTAAAGCTCTTCAAGATTACCATGAAGAACAAATATACAGTCCATTTATTTCAAAAAGTTTAAGAGCATTTTCAATTTATTGGAATGCCGTTTTTATTGTGCCTCAAATAGCAGTGCTATTCCAAGTAAAATATCCTGTCAGGATGCAGAGTAAAATGCTGAAGTAATATGTACTGACATTCTAACTTCAATGTGTAAAGAAAATATGTGAGAATCATAGTAGTGAACATCATTATTTTACAGCTACCACTGCTTTGCTGTGATGAAAGTAATGGCTTTCCCTAGAAATTGCTGATTGTGGTTTACTGCTGTCTCCTTGCACAAGCAAGGGAGAAAAGGTTGAAGTCATCCAGAAGAGAGGAATGCATACTTTGTAAAACCAAACTACTGGTGTAAGACTCATGAGACATCTTTTTATATATGATTTTTAACATTAATTTCTTCTTAGATTACAATTTAAACTACTTTTTCAATTCAATTCAGGATTTTGTATAAAAATATCATGTATTTTTCTAGCATGTATTTGAAGTGGAAGGAGTGTTCATCTTTGGTTACTTTAAAGTGAATGTCAAGACTTTTCAAAGAAAGTGGATTTTAAAAATGTTACTATGATTTTTTAGTCTGGAAACCTCATGTTAAAGGTATTTTACTGCATGAATGAACTGATCAACCTCAGGATCAAATTCTGAATGAAAGCAATAACTTTTCTTATTAGAAAGCTTTAAAATTAAAAAATTGAAGAATGGGAGGGCTGTAAGAATGGGTTTTATTTTCATAATAGAGCCTACTAACAATAACTTTATTCTCAGATTATATTTCTTAATGAGGTTTTGTTTTGGTTTTGTTTTGTTATGTTTTCTTTTGTTTTGACAGTGCAATGCTGTAAGGCTCTATTTGGAGATAACAGTTCATAAAAGAAACATTCTTTCTTGTCTTGAAATTTTTTTGAATAAACAGTACCAACACAGCTTAAAACAAACATACAAAAGGAAATTATCCTCTTTCTCTACACACCTATACAGAGATTACAAAGGTAAAAAAGGTAAAAATATCTGTGAGGTGAGGAGTAAAAAAGGAACTTCAGGGAAGCCAACGATTTACTGCCATTGTGTAAAAAAATGCAAAAGTGGAGCAGAAATTAGAAATTAAGACAATTTATTTAGAAGATTTTGCATCACAAAATCATTACTTTTCATTAAACTTACTCAAATTGTTAGAATAACAGTTTTTTGAAGTGACAATCTCAGGAAACAGAAAAATATAAAGACTTCTTTTTAGGTGAAATGAATATGCTACCAATTTCCCATTTCTAACATGCTAACAATTGCTGATAGAAAAGTTTTAAGTAATACATACACTGTGTGTGGACATTTTAATGTCTACATGTACTCATAAAATTCTCAAACAAAAAAAATATTTTTTAATAAATTGGTTATGTTTTTTAGAAAGCATGTGTGTATTGATAATTCTGATAAAAAATTATAAAGTCTTTACATATAGAAAAAATACTAAAAAAAAATACTAAACAGAATAAGAAATTCAGAAAACAGGTCAAGAGTCCATATGAGCAAAAATGGATATGTCATTATATCATAAAATCATATATCATATGAATTTCAATAATTTTGAAGAATTTCTGAGTTCTTGTATTCCTATTGTACTAATGTTTATTTTGACTTGTAAATTGGTAAATCCAAAATACATAACAAGTTCTGCTCGTATAATAACTCAGTTAGAATGGGAGAAATGTTGATTGGGTTTTTGGTTTCTTTTCGTATTATTTATTATGTATTAACCCCTCATTGTAGGTTCGATCTAGAAATTTTTAACTGGACATTGTTATTTCCCTGACCAACTAATGAGGTAACATTGCATGGTTTCATAATGATAAAATACTTTCAGATTTTTCATCACATTGGAGGCTTTAAGAATAACTTTTATTTATTTTTTTGTTTCTTATGGTGCTCAGCAAAAGGAATTAGTTTCTCTGAAGGAGACTCTGAAGTGTTCCCTTTTAAAAAATTATTTATTTTTTTTCTGTTGCTGTTTGCTGTATTTTCTAAATTTATTTGGCATTGATTCATGAATGAGCTTTTAAAAATCTTAGAACCATGGATTCAGATGCTTTTCAAACTGCAGTTTTAGCAAAGGAGGCAATGGGCCATATCTAAATAAAACACTCAGGGCCTTTTCTCTGAAATCAATCATCTAGGATCCATTTCAGTTCATGCAGAGTCAGACCTGCCAGAAGGATATTGAAATCTAACAGCTCACTGATCAGCAACAGAAAAACAAGGAAAATAGATCTAGTTTTTCAGTCCCACTCCCAGAGGGATAGCCATGCCTACAAAGATTACAACATATTGACACAGGTGGGGAATTTTCCTTGGAGTGGAAAGTTTTTTTTTGAAAACACAGAAATATAGGAACGGGAAGAGGACAGGTTCTTGATATGACCTTGTGAAGATCCTGAAGGTGGACAGACCTGTCTTCTAACCCCCCATGCTACAGTATCCTGCTTCTTGTTCTTCTTTGTTCCCTCTCCTGAGTTAATTCTGTCCTGAATGTTGGATATTCAGCTCTAAAAGAAAGAGTGAAGCAATGCAGAAATTGTGACAAGGATGGTAAGATGTGATTTATACAGCTAAGATGAAATGTAGATAAGACTGAGCCTGATTTGGACTTCACCTATATTATAAAAAATATTTGATAAGAGCGAACGTGCAAAGACAACAAATTGGCACTGGAGGCACTATGCCTACACTGTGTATGTTTTAAGATGATTATTTTAGGTCAGCTTTGGTTTGATCCTATAGATTGGATGTTCACCAGTATTTCATAGTGAAAGAGTTTATTAAGAGGCAATTTCATATTGTTATGGCCCCTTACTTTATCTTCTACCACTATGACAATTTTTTCTCAGAAAAGATGTAGCTCTTTAAAGTGCCGTTCAAGCACTTAAAGCATGCTGCTGTTAGACCACTATTTAGCAACTCTTATTCAAAAGAAATAAGCCTTCCTTGTAGGTCTTCTGCTCAAGGCCCCTTACCAGCATAGTATCAATCCGTTGGATTTACTCCAGTTTCTTAACCCTCCTCCAGAAATGGACACAAGTATCCCAGATGTAATCTTATGAGCACAGGGTAGAGATGGAAAGCTACTTAGTTGAGTTTCTCCTAAAGGATGTCTGGTGTGTGGTTTGAAATGTGGACTCCAGTACAGCATCCAGTTTTATTCTTGAAAGGCTTCATAAGTTTTATGCTTGCTTAATCAAGTTGTTTCGTTTCTGCAAACTTCCTATGGGCGCTCTCTGTCATTGTCCACATCACTGATGAAAATAATGGACAAGATGGATTCCAGTGTCCCCTGATACTATTAGAGTTACCAACAGGACACCAGCTCATTGATTCACACCCTGTGAGCTTAGCAATCCATCCAATTTTTATCACCAACCTCCACTCCCAGCTAAGAATGCCCAGTGAGTGATGGTGTCACAAGACCTACCAGCATCCAAGAGTGTCACAGTCACCACTTTCCTGTCATCCACAGCAATTTCTCTTCAGAAGGCAAGAAGACTGAATAAGCATCATCCTTGAAAAATTCATATTGACTGCTCCTGATTTCTGTCCTGGCTTTTTACATCTAAAGAAACAAATTGATTCATTACTCCAAGATCTGTCTAGGCACAGAGGTGTGGCTTACTGGTCACAATTTCCCTTCTTGCTCTTTTGAAAAAAATAATGCATTACATTAACTTTGTTCTGGTAGTCATGAGCACCTTCCAGAAATTCAAGGTTTTCCACCAAGAAAATGTTTCGCTGCAGTTCTCCCTGTCTTCATTGAAACTCAAACAGCTTTTTCTCTCCATAGCAACTTCTGATTAGATGAAATTAGCTGATGTCTGCTCTTCTAAAACCTTTTCTAGCATTTCAAACTCATTTATAAAAATCTACAGAGTCCTCTTTTTTACTAGCTGTCGACTAGAAGTTGGGAAGTTGCCAAGCAGAAGGGAAGTAGAAACTGTACTTTCTGTAATGCAGTCAACAGTCTTTAATCAGGCCCAGAACCCTGAGGACACTGAGGTAATTCATTCCACTCAGCTAAATGGAAAATTATTAAAATAACATCACATTCTTTTATAATGTCTTCTCTCCAGGGTTCTCAAAGTGCTTTGTAATAATTAATTAATTAACTAAGCCTTGTAACATGACTTTGGCATAAAATACTACTGTACTCCAATCTACAAATGAATCTGCTCATAATGAATATGCATGTCAGCTGAAGAAAGGTGGTGTGCCTGTAAGCTTGCCTATTTTTTCAGTTAAAGTAAATGTCTAAGAAAAATTAGATTAATTGTTTTTTGTGAGGGCAGCATTTCTTCATCACCCAAAGACTAGAGGCAAACCTTAAGCAACTTCCTTATATCCAAAAAGAAATATTTTGCTAAATATCCATTAATTCAAAATGTAATCACACGTTGTAGCAGGACAGTTCAATAAATTCAATGGTAAAGGATACAAAACAAGGGCCATGAGGTTGTGTTGGGGTTTTTTTCAAGTATTATCTATAGTTAAGGTGTAAACTCTCAATGAGAAATAAATTTCAAACTCTTTTTTTTTTAATTTGAAAGCAGTAAGAACAATAAGCAGATTATTCTGGCACTCAAATAGGAATTGGAACATACAGAATCTAGGAACTGTTCTTCCAGGCTGGAGCAAAATTCTGAGACACAGTCTTCTATATCGTCAATAAGAAAATGTCTTAGATTTTTTTTTTTCAATAGCTATTTCAGTTCTGATTGCTGTAATAAAAGTAGTATTTGATGAAAAATTTCCTGCAAAACTCACAGATATGAAAAATCAGGAAAACCAAATGTTGGCTATGAAACTAGGCCCTTCCCCTAGATACAAATTAAGAATTTCTCTGTAAAATATAAAATGTGCCTTTTAAAAAAGTTATTATATATATCTATAAAATCCACATTTAGTATTAGGTTCCAAGATTTCATAAATTGATTTCTTCAGCACATATCTGCTCTAGTGACATGGGGTAATGTAATGTCTAGACCTAGAGAAGAATCAGATAAATATAAATGAAGCTTTTTAATGAAAAAAAAAATTGTAGAATAGTTGGTTCTACTGAATGAATGTTAAACACATTAACAAAATCAGAGAAGACACCTTATTATCAAATTAATGCAGCATTAAGTCTAGCATTACCGTATAGATCAATTTCATTTTCATTTGTATGGTTTCATCATGCCAGCTATGACCTTAAATTACGATAAAAATACTCAGATGTTGACTTTTTTCTCTGTTTCAAATTTAAGCTATAAAGAAGAATCTTAGCTAGGTTAATACTAATTTACCAATGTTTCTTTTAAGCATAGATGATAGGGATCATGATTATTCCAGTTGTTAATATTTTTGTTATATTCAGTCAGTCATCTGGGCATTCAACTCATTCTACTTAACTTGCATGAAAATATTTTCAAAAATATAATGCAGAACTCTTTATATAACTATACTGTTTTAAATGTTTTTGTGAACAATATCTATACACAGCATTGTATTGATTCCAAAATAACAGGAGTTATCTATAGAATAATACTTAATCTGGCAATTAACTAGCTAACCCTTTCACAGAACAGCTATATTAAAAGACTAATAAAAGAAATTTACAAATATTGAAAGGCAAATGAAAGCAAAAGGGTGTTTCTGTTGAAGTGAAAGTAAAAGCAGCTGCAAAATGGAAAAATCAGTGAATCAGTTTCCCTTTTTAAAAATCTAGAGTGAGTTTTAGTATTTTATTTTGTATTCTGCTTTCTAGCCTTTAATGCTGCTTCTCTATTCATTTTGTTGTTGTGAAATCTTAGAGTGCTTTTTTTTCTGCAGAAGAATTACATGGTCAAACTATTTTTCTGTATTTCTCAGTATACACTGGATTTTAATCTCCTATTTGAAGACTTTTTAAATTTCAGATTTGTGAACTATTCCAGATTGTTTTTCAAAGACTGCTGGTTTTAGCAAGCAGAGCTTTTCACGTGGTCCTTGTCTGAATTACTGCTGACAACATAATATCTGTATTTTTCTAGTCTGAATGAGCTCTCATTACTGGTATTTTTCTACAGAGCTGCACATTTTTTTTCCTACTTAAGAGAGTTGCAATGTCATATAATAAGTGTGTGGCTAGTGTTACTGTTGTCTACAAGCAAATATTAGAGAAGTTTAATTTAATGGAAGATTAAAATAACATTTTTCTAAAGTTATAATAATTTAATTTTTATATATGTAGTTTAAATATAAATTTTAAAGTAAAAACAACTTAAATAATTGATTTGTGATCATAAGGATGATTTAAGTTTTTAGAATTACTTTTGAAGGAAAATATGTGCCACATGATTACCAATTATTTGCACAGCTTTTCCCTTGTGAGAAGATTGTAGGGTTTTTTTTTTCCTGGAGGAAAGAAATTGCAAATAGAAGCAAAGGTGTGGAGAACATAGGAATTAAATTGCTGAAAAATTATAGGGTATGACACACAAAAGACATTCTCTAGTGACAATTCCACCACCTTGAAAACCACCAAAAACCAGCTCCAACCCTTAGTCAGGAGCAATGATGGGAGGTAGTAGAGAATACATGAATAAATGTCGTGCTTAATATCAAAAAAGAAACAATTAAAATCCAGCAGATAATTTTAAGTGACTAGCAGGAGATAAATAAGAGGAGAGGAGAGCTGATCATCCAAGAGAGAGGACATAATTAAATAATAAGTAAATGTGTTGTGGACTGACTTTCACATATCTGATTTTAGCTAGAATAAATTGATTCATGCATCTCATCACCTGTCATAGGTGGGAACAATTCATATAATTAACCCCCATAGTGCCTGCAAAGGAACATGTGTGGGAACCTGAGAAGGGGGAGAGCAACATAATCTGGGGACAGTTTTTGAAAAAAGGCTATCAACATGTTACCAGAAAAGATAGATAATTGCATTTAAAGTTGAAAAAGTTTATGTTCTTCTGGTCGTAACAATAGAAGTGAGACTGACTACAGTGAGAGCAAAGATGCCTCTAGAAGAGCAGCATATCTACAGGAGTGGATGAAAACACATATCTGAAGATAAACCTAAACACAAGGCAATTATGGAGTGATCCTTCCCCAAATACCCTCACACCTTGGATTTGTGCTGCAGGGACTAAATGAATCACACATCATTTCTATAGCAAGTCACAGGAAATTTTTTCTTTTCCTGGAAGCTTATTATACTGCCTTAAGTCTCTTAGTTTTTATCATACATCACAGCCAAAGTGGGGAACTTACATTTTTTATGATGGGAGTAAATATATTGCATGGTGTGAGCTCCACAGACCCAATGGCAGTAAAGTTCCTCGTGTGCAGCTTGGTAAACATCATACACTGGGCAGCAAGCTATGAAGGAAACCAAAGGAAACCAAACCTTTCAAAACATTTCTTAGGTCACAACTTACAGATGCAGAAATATGTTTGGAGGAATTTCAGTGTTCAAAATAAGAGGATAAACCAGTAAAAGACATAGTGTCTGACAAAGTGCAGCAGAATATACAACCTGCATCCTAGGATCATACAAGCCAGACCATAAAACTGCATTTGTAGATGTGTTACAGACAGATAACCTTATGTTGAGGAACAGAATTCTGTTCCTATATTAATATATCACATAAAAAAAACTAGAACAACAACAACAACAAAAACAAAACAAACAAACAACAACAACAACAAAAGTCAATCTAACTAAGATTGTAAATTAAGCTGAGTTTCTTATCCATAACCCAATCCACTTTTAAAATGAACTCATATCCATCAATGGATTTTTGATTGACCTGTATTGATTCTGCATGAATACTGGCTTCTCCATCAAAAAAATGGGGACTGGGATTAAAGGATATCCCAATATTTGGCAGGAAACTTCTAGCAAGGGTTAGAGCAAAAGGTAGAAGAAATATATATGGTTAAGTCAGGAGCACTTGGATACACAGGGGAACTGTTGATTATATTGCTGACTCTGTGACCATGAGAGTAGGATGGAACAATTTTTATGAGAATGATGAGTTCTTCATCAGAGCAGAATCATTCCACAAAAATACTGCAATTTCAACAGTGTTTTCTCTGCAAAGTTTTATTTAGTTCAAGGTGGAGATTCCTATAAAATTTCATAAAGTGAAAGGGCAAGGAGGAAGAAGCCCCAAAATTTATCTTTTCCAGTTAAAGCTTCTGACATAGTACATTGAAAATTATTTGGGAAGACTTTATTTCATTACAAGGCATTAAGGAAACACATTTCGAAACCTCACAAGTTAGTATAACATTCAGTTGTTTTCTGCATAGGTCTAATGACAAAGACACTTCAAAAACTGAAGCATATATGAACTATAGATGAAAATAAAAAATGCATCTATACCTAATAATTCCATATGAACCAGACTAGATTTCTGTCAGAGTGGTAAGACTGAATGCATGTGGTTAACAGAAGCTAATCAAGTGAAAACAAAATCTTGCAAAAGGCTGTTCATACCTCTCCTTAGTTAAAGTGGTATTTTCTTAATGAAAATATTAGACACTAGGGACAGTATTAAGTGTGTCTAATTTAAAAAACCAACATACTATGCACCAAAAGACAATCCCAGGAGACCAGTGGTCCCAGATTGACTTTTTTACTGCAGCCTGTGATCCATTTTACTATTCCTGACTCATTTTCTGATTTCAGAGATTAGATGTTGTTTTCTTTTGTGCTGGTTTTTTGATACATATTGTTTTACTTTTAATCTTGCCTACTTCTGAAGCCTGTTTTTGAAAACCTGTCAGACTTTTCCTCATTTGTTATCTTCTACTGTCTCTCCTCAGACTTTTCTTCATCAACTTTTCTTTCTCTAGAAAGTGAAAGTTGTGATATTGTATGTATTGTGTCACTACTTATGTGACATTGGTTGTTTCTTTCTTTTTCTCTGCACTCTATCTCCTGCCAAAGGTCAGTTTTTTCAGCAGGTTTCACCTGTCACACAGTCAGAAAACAGTAAGTAGGTGGCATTTCATAGGTATAATGTCCCAGCATGAATCTTTTAAATGTAGTTTTCGAAAAAGTTTCTTAAAGGCACAAGAGTCATAAAAAATACAATAGCACTAAAGTAAAACCCTCCTCCCATTTCACAGGTTTTTTAAAAGACCAGTTTAATATGCTTGGAAGCAATTAAGTTAAAATATGTTATGATTTTCTTTTGACCTATTATAATTAATGGCCAATAATATTCAAAGTACAGATGTCCTGAATTTATATATATACGAACAAGTCTCCCAAAAACTTCTGTCAACCAACACATTTTTAACAGGAAATGCTGATAGATTTCTTTTCTATTTTGATAAAAGAGTTTAAACCACAATATGAAATGTTTTTTCTTACCAAAGATATAAATGAAAGACACTCAAGATGCGTTTAGATTTTCTCATATGCTAATATTTTGTTTCAACTCCAGATAAACACAGTTTCCATAAAATGCACCTGACATGTTTATTAGAGTCTTCTGCAAGAGCAATTTCCTTTCTGATGTGTTCTTTCACAGATTGCATTATTGAAGACAGAAGTAGAATAAAGAAGAGGGAATCAAGATCAGATCTTTAACTGATAGAAAAGGATAACATATTAAAAAATCAGGAATATAGGCAATATTTTCACAGCTTTTCTAAGCAGTAATAACTATATGAAGATGCTACAAATTCTATTCACAGTAATAGACTCTCAATGGCAGACCTGAAGCTCCAGACAACTCCATCTGGATAAGACAAAGACAGAGAAATAATATTTGGCCCAAATTAAGCCAGCACTTTATGTATGACACCAGATCTAAATCAGCAGTAGGCTAAAGCTTCATCACTTTAGCTTTTATATGTGTTTTCACCAACATGTGTGTTTTCCTTGTTATGAGACAGACTCTTATAAAAAGGTCAAAACACAGATCTGGAGAAATGGCCTCCAATACATGTTTTCAAAAGTCATATTATGTTATAAGACCAAGAATCAAACCCTCTAAAATAAAAAATAAACACAATAAAACTTAGTGTTTCGTATAAAAATAATTATCAACAACGCTTCCTAAAAGCATTTTTAGCACATAACAAAATTACTTGCAAGTTACTTGCATGGTCTCTCCACTAACCATATTTTAGTGCAAATAAGAAGACCACTTTAGATAAAATTATCAGAGTTCACAGAATATGTTTATTGTGTTTTATATAATTTTCAAGGACAGACAATTGATACAGGTATGGTATTTCATTTTTTCACCATTCATGGTAAGCTAGCGAAGTGCAATGCCATCCAGTATCAAATAATCCTTTTTCATCCTTGCATATATAGGATACCCCAAATTACGTTTATATTTAACTACATGCATCAAGAATTAGCAGAATTAGTAGAATTATCCAGATACTAAAATTCATGAAGGAAAATATCTCTCTCCTTTCTTTCCCTTTGTCCTCCCAAGTATGGTGCAACATTTCAGGGTGCATTTACAAAATGCAAAGGGCAAGCAAGTAGCGTGTCATTTCACAGTACTTGTTGGTAAAATTAGTGCTGTATGTTACAACCCACTACTGAAATCAACTGACTCAAAGGAACTAAAGATTATTTGACATCTGCAACAAAATACTTTTTAGAGAAGTTATTTCTTAATTAGGACTAACAAAGCCTGCTTCCTACTGGCTTCTTCCACATTACTGCTGTTATAGGTCCATTAAGACACTTCCATAAAATTCTCAATTTGGTTCTCTCTCTCAGCCTTTAATTGGCATCCCTTCTCTTCCTCATTCCTTGCGTAATGCCAGTTACTTCTCCTGCTCCCTAATTACTGAGTGAGAGAGTGACAATTTTATGCCTGTTTTCAAACTATGTATGTACCAACTGGCCTGCTATGAGGTGGAAAGGGTAGGGGGAATAAGCTTCATTTTTGCCTTGCAAAAAACAGTAATTTTCAAAAAAACTCACAAGACCTTTATATTTCAAGATATGTTTGCTTCTGCTAATGATCACTTCACAGATAAATGAACAGAGACTCAGCAACTTCCTGAGTTAGGAAGGCAAGGTATAGACAGACTCCTTGGCACCAGCGAAGATCTTCTCTCATAACTCCAACTTTTATTCTGGCTTCTAGCCTTAATTTATAGTCTAATTTTAATAGGGGTTGGTTATCTTTTTTTTTTTTTAGCTCATAATTTTATTACACAGTTTAATCATGTTCAGGTCCACAATATTCCATAAAAATCATCTGCTGTGTTTTTTATGTCACCAGAGAAGTTTACCTTAAGGTAAGCTTAAAAAAAAACAAACTATAGTTTCCATATATATTTTTCTACATTTTCTGTAGATATGTTACAGATTTCCAGTCTTGATTCTGCCACAAAACAAGAAATTATGGCTTGATCTTTCCTATACACACCAGTTTTCCCAGCTAGCAATTATTTCACTGTGATCAGTACACAAACCTAGCTCACCATAACATAAGTTTGCAGAATTGGTTATGCAGACTGAGTCATAGATATTAGTGCTTACATACAGAATTATGACTGCTAGATTCTAGGGGTTTTTCCCTCTCTTTTGGACAAGCAATCAGTTCTGTCTTCCCTCCAATGGGCACACAGTGTTGAGCTGTCCCTATGCTGCAGAAGCATGGAACTGTGCTATTCAGCTGCACAGCTCCAGGACAACCAGGTGGCAAGTGATTAACATGAGTCAGATAAGGCTGTGAGCAAGAGATTGGTTTATATGCTTGTGCACTGATTCCTGTCTCTGCATGATATTCAGTTTCATTTTTCTCCGACCCTACTTCTAACAGAAAACATCTTGGTACTATGTCCTCGAGCCCTCTTGCCTCAAGAAAAAGGTCTCATTTTTACCAGAGGCTTATGACACTGAAATCTGTTCTCTCATTTTCTCTTTGAATGCTTCCAAGATAAGAGGTCACATTACCAGAACACTCAGTCAGAGCAGCATATTCTCTTAGCCTCTTATTATCTTAAGAGTACTTTTCTAAGTTCCAAGCTATGATAGAGCCAGCTGATAAGACAGAAGCTTGTAGCTCTAACATTTTCCACAGAGCTAGAAGCATTTCTGATTTGAAATTAGGGAGAGGAAAATTATTACAAGAGAGGCACTTTTTAAACAGAAAAAAAA
>WBND01000573.1:178652-198404 GCA_013398595.1 Tychaedon coryphoeus | reverse complement strand
AAAAATTAAAGCCATTGTAAATATCAGCAAGTATCTAGAAGGAAATAAAAAGGTTTCCATTGATCCAATATTCAGAAATGTTTACAGGTTCAACCCATGACTTAGAAAAACTGAAATCTGATTTTGAGCCATATTGAGTAAAACAAAATGACAGAAAAAAGAAAAAAGGTTTCATAAGGTCAGTTTTTGGATAATAAAAAGTTATCCATTGCTTTGTTCCAAATAAATCCACAGATCCCTTTAGACACAAATTTTAAATGTTCCTTTAAAAAATACAACAATCATAGTTGATTAAATTAAGAAATCTAATGCTATAAAAGACAAGGGCTCATGCACTGAGGAGTGGTATTATAATTTGTCAGCAGGCTATTAAGAGATTTTCATTTAATTAATTATGTCCAACAAAATCACATTTCAGCAGTTATGTTACTTTACATACAAAGAGAATAGCAGGAAATATATGCTTTTCTTTCCTTTCAAGCTTTCTTTTTTATAGATAATGATTTCTTTTAAATTAGTTTAGATGTAGTATATTTGGGCTTTTTTAACTTATATTGATAAGCAATATAGCAGGGAATCTTTGAAAGAATGCAAATATGAATATGACTTAAAGCAGAAATCTTTTTATACTTGTTATATTTTGCAAATAAATTTAGTTTAGCAAAAGCCTGAATTAATGGTGATGCCTTTCTCAAGATTTCCTTAAGAGCAAGAGTAATGTAGCTAATACAGTTTATTACATCTCCCTTTCAAGCAAAGAATTTCCTCAAATCTATTCAATTTTTGTCTTTCCTTCTGTTATTTGTGCATATCAACAAGATAATGCAGTGTCTTACGTGTAACGACAAAGTTTTCAAACTGCAGACTATTAATCTGGTCTGAGACAAAATCCATGAAGGAGAATCTGAATTTTATATTGTGATAAAGTTTCTTTCCTCTTTTCTACAACAAATGTTTGCAGAAAGGAATTAAGTTCCTCAAAGTGAAAGGTTTAATAAAATCCATTTGAGAGTATAAATACAGCGTGTGTGCTTATCTACTTGCCTAAGTAGGAAAGCTTGTGTTTTAAGTAGACAGCTTAACTTTTTTTTTTTTTTGGGAGACGCTGATGGGAAGAAAGGAAACCATTTCTGCAGAGATGGCATCCCACAACTAAAATTTATCATAATCCATCTATTCTACTAAAATTACCTGTTATACTATACTCTAGGGAATGAATGAAAACTATTTACTGATAGCACTAAGAAAAGGTATATTTTTGCTTCTTTGGTGGGTTGAAAGTTTGATGTCCGGTGCAGAGCATGAAAAATCAAAGTGTAAAATACAAGCCCTGTGTACTTTCCTTGGAAGTTCTCTGGACATTGCAGGAAATAGTGTTTTGTAACACATAACAGCATTGTAACAGCATTCAAGTTGCTTCCTTTCTGTAAACTGGATACTGGATACTGCATTCAAGTTGCTTCCTTTCTGTAAACTGGATACTGGATACTGCTGATATGGTTAAAATTCCTCAGTTCTTTTTAAGCCATAATGACCAACAGCTTTAAGAAGTGCAGATCACAGCCACTCATCTAGTCAGTAATGAACATGTTTATATGTGTCACAGGCTGACACCTACTCAGATGCACCACTGAGAGAAAATTAAATTCTAGCTGCATCCACCCAAAAGACCACTAATTGCCTTTAGATACAGGCAAAATAAAAGAGGTTGATCTGGGACTACATTGGCAGCTGGTGCCACTCATGAGAGTCAGAAAGTGACAATGAAAGTGTCAACACCCTAGTGAGAACACATGCATGTGTGTCCATCACTGAGGAAGGCTGAGTCCCAGGAGGCACTGCTAGGCCACCAGCCAGGGCTGGGACACACTGGAGCAAAGGGACCAGTGCTGGTCACAGCCAGACCAGGGCAGCAGGGTCCTGAGCTGGTGGTCAAGTGTATTTTCAGGGCAAATTCTGTTTAACATCCTTCTGGTTCAATATTTGCAAGATCCTCAATATTAAAGTGTTTGCTACTATAAACCTTGGAGTGAACTGCAATATTTGTGAGAAAAGACTGCTCTCAAATGCATAAGAATCAGTGAAAGAGAGTCTAGCCTGACTGGTTTCAGAATAACTTCTTGGTACATCAGGGACCTATGTTTTTGTGCTTAGTAAAGTGTTAAGACTACTGGATGGGAGTCATTAAAATAACTCTGATGCATCTATGAGGAATCTGCTAGTAATGGAAATTCCTTGAATTTTATGCATCTGATATTTTTAGGACAATCAGGGGATCAGACCCAGCCAGTATGGGTTTAGGAAAAGCAAGAGTTGCTTTAAAAATTAACATGATTTTCTTTTAAAACCAACTTGATTCCCTTTTGTGACCAGGTGATTCTTCTAGTGGATAAGGGCAAGTTTATGGATTTAGTCCATCTAGACTTCAGTAAAGCTTTTGACACTGTCTCCCACAGCACCGTTCTGGAAAAACTGGCAGCCCATTGCTTGAACAGGTGCACTCTTTTTCTGAGAGGACTGGGCCCAGGCAGTGGTGGTAAATGGTGACACATCCAGTTGGCAGCCAGACACTAGTGGGGTCCCCAAGGTTCAGTATTGGTGCCTGTGATGTTTAATAACTTTATCAATGATTTGGATGAGGGGATGGAGTACATCCTCACTAAGTTTGCAGAAGATACTAAGCTGGACAGGAGCATTCATCTGCTGGAGAGTAGAAAGGCTCTGCAAAGGGATCTGGGCAGGCTGGATCTATGGCCTGAAGACAACAATCTGAGATTCTATAAGGCCAAGTGCCAGGCCCTGCACTTGGGTCAAAACAAGCCCCTGAAGTGCTGCAGTTTGGGGACAGAGTGGCTGTAAAGCTGCCCAGTGGGAAAGGACCAGGAGTGCTGGCTGAAAGCAGATGAGCTTGAGCCAGTGGGTGGCCAAGAAGGCCAATGGCATCCTGGCCTGTATCAGCAATAGTGCAGCCAGCAGGATTAGAGAGGTGATTGTCTCCCTGTACTCAGCATTGGTGGGCTGCACCTCAGGTCCTGGGCTCAGGACACAAGGACATGGTCTCATGCTGTGCCAAGGGAGATTCAGGTTGGAGAACAGGAAGAATTTCGTCATGGTAAGGGTTGTTAAGCACTGAAAGAGACTTCCCTGTGAGGTGGTAGAGTCACCATCTCTGGAAGTGATCAAAAAATGACAGGACATCGCTCTTAGTACTATGGTTTAATTATCATGGTGGTGGTTGATCAAACTGGACTCAACTCTCATAGGTTTTTCAACCTCAGTGATTTAACAATGCTGTGTTTCTGTGCTCTTGTAAGTACTATTCCTGTGCTTAAAAGAATAAACAGAATGGTAGCAGGGTGCATGTATGCCCATGAATATGTACTGAACTGTTGTTAGGGTTTAGTGTTTTAGCATATATTAATCTGATGATTCTGAGAACCGTACCTTTCCAGTGTAATTTTTCAATTAA
The DNA here is from genome assembly GCA_013398595.1 of Tychaedon coryphoeus. Lineage (NCBI taxonomy): Eukaryota > Metazoa > Chordata > Aves > Passeriformes > Muscicapidae > Tychaedon > Tychaedon coryphoeus. Next base: position 194,935 of record WBND01000573.1, on the reverse strand, counting down.
TCTTATATACAAAGACAATATATACCAGTATTTTAAATGTGATTAATAATTTGCAACATATAATAATAATGACTAACTTTTGGAATTTCTTGACAGCAACGAATAGATTTTTTTAATACATTGTTTGTGAATAATTCAGTAGTTTCTGGAAAGAAGAGAGAAAAAAAGCTGATCCTAAATAAAGGTGATGGTCTGTACAGATTTAATTGTACTGTGTGAAATGAGGGCATATGCATGAAAACCTGTTTTGGGAATACTTGACTTTTTATCTAGAAAATATAATTTAAAATCAAAGTTATAGCTTAGATTCTCAGCAATTTGGCTTAGAAGGCTTCTTGTCTGCAAAAATGCACATAGAAATGGACAGAAACACAGGCAGTGATCACCTCAGCTGTGAACAAGCATCTACATGTGCATCCACACCTACAAAGTGCTTGTGGAGTTGTACAGAGGTGTGATCTAGGACAAAACTGCTTGTAGTGGAAACATTTCCCTGTCCTTACAGTGCAAGGCTGTTTGGAGAAAACCTTGAATGTAGCTTTTTTTGGAAGCTGGAAACTTTCCAGCCTCCGAATGCTACGAGAACTCGAATAGCTCAGGAAGTCCTCGAAGCAGTACAGCTACCTGCTAGCAGAGGCAAAGGCTTCGGGATTCGCAGCCCATGTTCCAAAGAGTTCATTTCTTTGAAGGGGGTCAGCATGCAAAGTCGGATTACATCATGTAGTAAGGGGTTTTTATACTTTTCCAAAGGATTGAAATTGTAACTATTAAAACTACAAGTTACCAACACTATCCAGTTACATTTAAACTTTAAGTACAAAAAGAACCAATCACTTAGCTAACTTAAGAAACAATAGGAATCTTAAAAGATAGCAGGGCTTTAGTAAAAGGCATATATCATACTAAAAGGAATTTTCTTTGTCTCTAAGGTATAACATTCCTGGGGCTCATCTCAGGGGGATTTGCATAATCCACACTTGAACTTTCCCCTAAACATCCCTTATAAATGAATTGAGGACAGCTACTTTCTCTATTCTCTGCTGAGCAGGAGTTATTAAGTTTGAGCAGCTTTTGAATGCATCCATGTGTGTTTTAATGTTATATTTTTGATACCTCATTGCTCTGGGAATATAGCTATGTTTTTGTGATAGTACCATTCTGCACAATCTTCAATACCTGTCTGTGCTATTAAAACATTATCCAAATACAACTTGCAATTAGAGAGCATCTAAGTGCATTCTGTATCACATGGTCATGTTATCTATTATAGGCTATAAAAAACAAGGCAATGAAAATACCTTATGATCAAAATGAAAAATATTGCTTGGATATAAACTTGAGTAAATGTAATTGCTTCTTTTGGGAAATAAAAGAAATAAGAGAAGAGAAATTTTATTAAGGAACAATCCAGCTTTTTAAATACTAGAGCTAGTTTCTTCTGAGTAGATAAAATATGTGTAGAATAGTATTCTAAGCTACAGATCTAGACTAAATAAATTGCTTCTAAACAGGAATTCACCAGTAAATAATTCACAGTCAAAAAACTTCTGTACTGGAAGTAAACATTTTCCTTATAATACTGGGAAAATATTTTCTCAAAAAGAGAGATTGTGATCAACTTTTACAAAGGATCTTGAGGCATTTCCCCCTCCTTCTTGGCAAGAAGCTCTTTTTAAAGGAAAAATCATCTGTAGAAAATCTTTGATGGCACTTCTCCCAAAGAAAGGTTCTAAGCACTTAAGCACTTAAATTATTTGATGTTGTCTAGGTTTATCGTTGTCTTCTTTGTATTTATCAGAGGAAGAAATTTTCTATTAAGCATTTGTCATGTTTTGGCACTTAAAACACGTGTCTGGAAATTTATTCACATGCCTCTCTTTTGAGATTTCTTTTGACACTTTGTAGAATGGCTTGTTAAGTGTCTATTTTTGGTGTGTCATAGGCTACCTAACATTTAGTACCACATCTAAACCATTTTCTATGAAGCTTTTGTATTTATAGGTACTATACTGTACCCTGATAAAGAAAGATGGCAATGAAGCCAACTGGAAATTCATCTTTCTTTGTTCACTGCCCTTTTATTCAATGATTTAGAACATCACAGGTGCAAAAGAAAAAAAAGTCTACTTGATCAGAGCAGCACCAAATTGTTCTAAATGCAAAAATAATATTCGTATCTGTGCAGTAAATAAATTACATGTATTAATTATCTATAACAGTTGAAAATGTTATAGCCAATATTACTGCACTGAAAGGGAAAAAGCTTTGGATTAAGAATTCAAGAATTCTCATTCTCATATAGTAAATTATCATACATATATTTTTAAAAATTCTGACATACACATTTTTATTATCCAGGCTCCATATCATCTGCCCTAAAGACTTAAAGGCCAAGATTTTACTGAAAGTAGTCTTTAGGTATAAGAGAATTTCACATTATTTGATTGAAGCTGAAATGTTTCTTGAATCCAGTGCCAGCTTTGTAGTAATAAACTGAAGAATTTTTGTCACTAAGAGAATAGCATATTTTCATCTACTTCAACTCCACTTCCCAGATTCCAAGATTGTTACAAAATTTTATTTAAGATTTTATTCTAACAAAAGTTCATCTGAATGCACATTTCAATTCAATCCTATGTCTATTTATAGAAAAGGTTATTGACACTTTTGAATAAAAACCCTATAGTATCTATAAGGTGATGAAGAAGCTACTCCTTGGTACTTGAATTATTTTGTCATTGATGAAAAGGGAGACCTAACATCAATCTTAATTTGCTTCAGTAAAGAAGACAAACTATGAAGGTCACTTGCAGATGACATTCCAGAAACCATGTCATCCCACTGCCAAAAAAAAAAAAAATTCTGACACAGTACTGTGCAATCTTCTGGCCTTTGACAAAATTTTAGCACCAGAAGTGCTGAATTTTTAAAATTATGAGTCTTTAAGCCATGGCAGGAATTTTTGTTTCTTTTGGCGTTTTTTTTAAAGGAAGAATACTCAAGGAATATTAAGTACAGGTAGATTTGGGGTGGATTGAAGTCATTTGGATCACAGCTTTTGTCAATTCTGCACAACACAATATTGCCTTGAGCAGACAACCATGTGCAACTACAATTGTGGGTGATGTTAACCCCCACCCCCTTCCCCCCGAGAAAGGCCTCTGGGATGTGATACCTTGAGACAAAGAAAATTGCTTTCAGTGTGACACATTCTGACACATTCCTCTTTCCAAGGCCCCTGTTATCTTTTAAGATTACTATTGGTGTTTAAAGTAGCTAGATGATTGGTTGTTGTTTTGTTTTTTGTTTTTTTTTTTTTTATGCAGACCCCTTTGGAGAAATAAACTACCTTCGGAACCAAAAAAAAAAGCAACAAAACAAAATAAAAAAAACAACCAATCATCTAGCTACTTTAAACACCAATAGGAATCTTAAAAGATAACAGGGGCCTTGGAAAAGAGGAATGTGTCACACTGAAAGGAATTTTCCTTGTCTCAAGGTACCCCATCCATTCTGGGGGGGGGTGGGGAGGGTAACATCACCCGCATACAATGAACTCTTTTATTCAGCCACTATAAGGAATGACAGAGACTTCACACTTTTCTGAGTTAAGAACCACCTGAAAGACCTGGCAGCATTTTCAAAGCTCTGTTTTTATCATGATGCACTTCTAAGAATAGATCTCTAAGAGACTCCTATGTTGTATTGGATTGAAGTAGCTAGTACTGAGAAATTTGGGAAAATTGCAAAGATGTATTAGACAGTAAAGGCAGTAATATACTAGAACTGATGTTTTTCAGAGCTGATAAATGGGAAGAAATAAATCCACTAAGAGCTATGCTAAATATGTCTCAAATACAAACAGAAGTATAAAAAAAAATGAGGAAAGTCTGTGAGGACAAAGTATCAAAAGAGAAGGTGTGACTAATCAAGCCATGAATTAGTATGTGAATATGAAATTGAATTAAAAGACCTATTCAGGAAGGAATCATTATATCTCCAGTCTACTAAGACACCTAAATATAATAAAGGAGACAAAAACTAGAAAGCTCAAATAAATGCAAAAGTAAACAAATATATATACATAATAACTATTTTTGAGATTTCTAACACTGAGGGGTTTTTTTTTTTACTTAATCAGTAATAAAACTAAAGATTTTACCTTTTAAACTGGAAGATGAGGTTAACTTCTACTTCCACCTCTTAGGATAAATTTGCCATCACCAAAAATCTAATTTATATTGCATAAAATGAGCAAAGAGGAGAGACTAAACTAAATTAATTTTTTAAATAAAAGTTTTCATTAAATATATTTTTATTATAATAATATAATAATAATTTTATGTAGCCTATTTTCTACTTTATTTCTGAGCAGTTTTAATAAAAACAAATTAATATATTCATAATGTGAGTGTATACTAGAGAAAATTTTTTAAAAGAGAGACAATAACTTTACAGCTTAATGACTAGAGCCCTGAAATTATATCTGCTATAATACTCTTTTATACCAAATGGAGAAAATTAAACAGCAGAAACAGAGTACTCCAGAGTCCAGTAGCTCAGAGGCTGCAGTTAAGATCTTGACATTTACAATTGTTATGATGTCTTTGTTCATGTGGGAAAAGGTATGCATGTTACTCTCCCATACACGTGATAAAATACCTCTCAGAGGTTATAGAACTAGTTAGAAAGGAGCTAAAGTTTACCTATTTGTGATTCCTTCACCGGCTTCACTAGATGTTGCTACAATGTACCACACCTGAAACAATGCACACAGCATGAGGAACAAATGAGGAGCTTAAAGTTTTGGCCTAGTCCAAGAAATCTGATATTTGCAAAAGTGAAACCTGGTGGGATGAGTCCTGTGTCTGGAGTGCACAGCTGGGTGGTTACAGTTCATCACTGTGTCTCCTTTTTTCCCATCATTCTGAGCTTTTAGTTTATCTACCCCACCTAAACTTCCACACTTGATTTTTGAGGAGGCTGTTTTCACCAGTTTGTTCAGTCTGTTGGAAAAGATGCCCCACTTGACTGGGTCAGGATGGATCCAGTCTCTTTCAAGAAGGTTTTTGATTCTTTAAGAGAGGTTGTAGAACCTGAAGCCCGACTCAAAACACCAGCTGTGCAAACTATTGCTGAGCCATAAAGTCTGCTGAGTCCTCCTAATGCCCGTTTCCTCACTGGCAGGAGTCAAACACTATGTGTATGCTGTTGAACATTCTCCACAGAGCCCTTTACAGATATTTTGGCAATTCCCAGGTCACCCCTGTCCATATTATTGGTGCCTATGTGGATAACTGTAGAAGCACTAAGCTGGCTGAGGCATTAGTCTCCTCTCAAGGAAGCCTTGAATGCAAGCCCAGCAAGAAGCAAACCTCTTCAGGAGACAAGTCTGGCCAGCAGGTGAGGACCTCTGCCCCCTGCATAGTGGCCACCCTGCCACCACCACACATCACTTTCTTTTTGTGGTCCTGAGTGGCTCAGACTCAGCCACAGGAGATGCTGTTTGACACCATTCCCAATTCCTCATCAGCTACAAGGGTGATGAGCTGATTCTGCAGCTGCAAGTCATCAGAAAAAATGATGGAACAATCCTGCCAAGATTCAGCTGTTAATCAAACTCACATACAATTGTTCTGCAGAGAATAAAAGGGATCCTTTCGTAAGTGGGGGGAGGGAAAAAGAATGAGAGAGATGTTAGCAGCTGATCTGGCTTGGGTTTTGAGCATTTTTTCTAGGACAGCTTGAAACTAAAGTATAAATCTGTCAGTGCATCTAATGGAGGAAAAGGCTAAACACAATGCATTGACATTTAGCTCGATAAAGATACATAGAGATTTATTTCATGTTAACGATTCATTTGCAGATCATGCCACTGCTTGATACATAGTAAATTGAGAAAAAATACTACAAGGCATGTTACCTGTTGGTTATAGCAAGAATAAAGTAGGGATGATGCTTTGTTATCTGTGATACTGCATTCTGTGAACTCCATGTGCTATATTCCCATGGTGCTTATACAACACAATCATGCCTATCTTATATCTCTTACAGACAGAGATCATTGAAAATTATAAAATCCAAATGAAATAGCAGAAGCTCCAGCTATATAAATAGTTAAGATATATTTGAGAAATTGAAAGGGATGCAAAAAGATCAGTGAAAAATAGGAGTTCATTGCCTTCATCACAATAAAAAGAACCACTTGATTAATTATAGTTTTTCAGAATTTTGTATGTGTACTGGTGGCAACCTTAAAAGCAACTTTAAGGACTGCCAAAAAAAGGTGAAAAATGTCATACAATAACCAGTGTATTCTGGTTTATCATGTGTTTAGATGGTGGCAATCTAATATTAGTGAATAAATACAGACGTATGGGGCATTTTATTAAGTACAGCATTGCAACCTGTTTCTCTTGCCCTATACCTTTTCAACCTGGTCTCAAAAAAAGAGTGTAAGGAATCTCATACTTCTTTCTGCAAGAGGGCGTTAACTACTGAGCTTGGTGAGATGCTTGCAATTCTGAAAGTGGTAAGAAAGAGCAGAATCACACATTGCTATGTTTTTACCACTGCTCTTAGATGGGATTGTTTGATATAAATATTGTAGCCTTTCATAAATAAAGGTTTCAAATTCACTACAGCTGTGACCTCAACACTGAAGGCTTGTGTGTCTGTTACCAGTAATTTAATATAGACCTGCACCTAGGAGGTACTATTGACTGAATTAAACTTCAAATGTCATATTTCACATTTCAATATGATGTTAATTTGCAATGGCTAGATATTTGGGGGATTATTTTATATACTTGAGAGCCTTGCACATTTTTATCCAGAAATAAAACATTTCTACTTCTCTATTTAACTTCTGTGTTTTAAGCTAAACTTTTTATTTGATCTATTTCTGTATTTGTTTTTTGCTTGTAGCTACATGGCCTCAAGTACATTGCTAATGTTATTGCATGCCATTGAAACATGATTTTTAGGAATATAAAATGTTCATAGCTGTTTAGCCTAGTGGTTAGGATCTCAATTTACCAGAAGGAAGAGGTCAGGATAAATTATAGTCTTTCCTGAATTTTGGACCCTAAAAGTATTTGAAAGATTTTATGTGACATGTACCTCACGGGGAATAGAGAAAATTATCTGGTTAGAGCTGTGCATTCTGGTTTTCTGTATTTATTTTCTAATATGGAACAAGATTTTTTTATTAACTAATGCCTTAAGACATATTTATTTGCTTATACTTCTAATTCTATATGAGTTAAAATTATGTTTAGGGATAAAGCGAAGCAAAAATCTTCAAATTTTTCAAGATATTTTAAAAAATGTACATAAGGTTTCTAAGTTTCCTATCAAGGTTAATGCCAACCACACATGAATTTCCTGAGTAAAACTCTTGTCTTTCTAAGGGTTTTGATGTTACACTTGATTACCTGGGAGATGCTGGCCCGCAGAACTCAACCATCTGAAGTAGCAAAATTTCCATTAAAATTCCCCACTAATTATTTTTAAAAATTAAAATAAATTATTTATCCTCTTCCTCTGTAAAATAATCTTACTTTGTTACCAAGACTAACTCCAAGTATCACTTGAACATTATTATGGTTCTTTGCATTGCATCTCTAATTGGACCACTCAGTTACTTAACTGCTGTAGCAGAGACTGGTAGTGGTTCAATATTTGACAAAACAGGCACCCAGCTGCAGAATTATTTGATTCATAGTGGTCTCAACGAGAGTTAAGAAAAAAAAAAGAGAAGGCAGAATATCTCTGACATAGCCATAACTCATATTGTGTAACTGAGCGTTGTATAAGAGGTGCTGCAGCTGCAGTCTTTAGTACTATTTCTCTTTTCTCTCTGAAATATCCTACAATTCACAGGAGGTATGTGAAGCAATACCTATGGAACACATAAGTGGTTTACAGAATCAGCTTTTGTGAAGTACCAAGGAGAATTATGTTTTTAAACTTCAAGGAACCACAAATCAATATAGAACAAACCAAAGAAAATTGAAAAAATTCTAACCAAATCAGACCAAACCATGTTTTATGAAAATTAGTTCATGCTCACTCCAAAACTGAATTCTGCAAGACGCCAGAAAGCTGATAGGACACCTTCATGTTATTTGCCTTGTTCTGAAGAAGTTTTGCCTGATCCAGTCCCCAGTGGTATCACAGAAAGAATGGCATCCAGTTTTGCTACAGTCTTCTGTTCACTTCTGCATCTCTTATGCATGGTTTATTTCTGCGTCTCAATCCTTTGTTGTCCACTGCTCTGTCAGCTAATTTAGTGAAATCAGGATTTTTTTTTTTCATTTCTTAAAACTGTGTTATTTAGGAGCCTGTATTCATTACTTCTGCCTTGTTTTCTTTGACATGATCAAACAAAACTGGAGTTTATCTTTCAATACAAAGGGGTTGGTTAGAAGCGGTGTAATGCAATTAAGACAAATATTAATCTGTACATGCTGAAAATATAAGTAGAGAACTTTGTCCTACAAAAAAAAGGTTAAAAGAGCAAATCCACAATACATATATCTAATATCTTATGAATATCAAAAATCTAATTCTGCTGACAAGCACTTTTACATTAAAATAGATAAAGGGAACATTATTATGAAAGATGTGATGGCACAACTAAAAGCTATGGAGACTCATTTAATTGAGGATTGGATTATTTTTGTGTTAATGATTTACATACAATCACTCCTACAGGAATACAGTCTTAAGCACAACTTTCAAATTAATAAAAATTTGGAGAACTGCTGATGTTGCTAATGGAACATTTAAGATTAAACATAAAAACATATTTTGCTTAAGATTTAGGGTGATTTTTGCTCACTGCGACATCCCTTCCTGTGGAAGGAGCATTCTGTTATACTGGATGTGGGTTTAAGGCTCAACATGTGGAACCAGATCAGATTTGAGAACTCAGGTAATTCAGTTAAATGAAAGTTTTTTCATTTTTGTAACATTCAATAGGTCATAAATAAACTATTTTATTAATTGTTATCCTTTTTTATTTAGCTAGGTACTTACACTCAAAAGGAAATTGAAGTATTAAATAGAAAATAATTGTAGAATTCTTTGCATTTAAAATTCCTTTCACCATGAGGTCAGTGTTTTAAAATATTTGTATCAGCAGTAACACCTGTATTAAGGATATCTTCCTTTTAAAAGAATGATAATAAAAGGATTGTTGGAGAACAGCAACAAGTTTGCCGAAAATTTAGGGAAATTATGTCTATCAGATTGTTTTACTGTTAAAACACCCTTTTTTCCAATTTGTATTAACAGAACGAAAATGGTGATTCATCATCAGTAGAAAATGGTATTGCATGAAAAAAAACCAAAAAAACAAAAACAACCCATAGAAATATAATCATCTATAATCATCTGATGGATGTCCCGTGAGCACCCAGCTCTCGGCAATTATGGACTTTCTGAGCCAAAGATTATATTTAGACTATTGTGCTTAGCAGATAATTAATTGTTCTTCAAATCTAATCATATTTTTAGTTTCTAGACCATCCTCTGACAAGAACCTCCTTTGTTTCATTTCTACTTTATTTCATTCTGGTGCCTATATTAAACCAATAAAAATGCAATAAGAGTTCTCATTTTTTGTCAGGTTATTAAAAAATATTAAAAACTTTTTCATACAGCTCAGGAAGAGCAGAATCAGACAAAAATTTTTTGAGATGGATAATTTTAATCAACTGGAAACAAATCATTCTAAATAATAAAGTAAAAAAATTGAGTTATATTTCTTTAATTTTTCTCTCCTCCACAAAATTTTAAAATTATTATAGATAAAAGTTTAGCAAAGAAGTAACATGCTAGATATTATTCTTGATGGGTTTTCAACTGAAACAAACTAGAGAAAAGAGGAAAGAGATTTAGATTTAGGTCTTTTAAGCTCAAAAAATGCCTAGAATTAAAAGAAATTCCCTGATTAAAACATTCTGGTACACGATAAAGAAAATTTAGAACTGATAATTAAATGTTGCGTAGACTTTTCTCATCCATTCTTACCTTTTAAAAAATACATAACCAAGAATTTTAAATGTTAGGACTATTCACATCTATATTATTCTAATCCTTTATAGGTTTTATACATCATCATATTAAAGGTTTCTCTGTAGAAGTGTGTATTAACACTCATGCTATGTAAACGACATTGATTTTTCTCATCATTTAAGTAGATTAAGTTAAATCTTTCTGTGAAATTCACAGCATAAACATTGTTATAAATATAATTGGGGGGATCCTTTATATATTAAACCTTGATGACAATAAATATATATATATAAAAATTTTATATGTTTTCATAGTTCATCTGAACTGGAATTTCACTTTAGATGGGAATTGCCACTGGGTAGTAAAGATACAATGTAGGGATGGGTACATACTGTGCACCCTCAGAGAAGAATAGGTAGTTAGCACAATTTGACTCTTGGAAATTTTGTTTTGTTCAAGTGTCTTAATGAGGTGGTGCTGAGCATTTTAATTATTATTGTAGGTGCACCTTTAGATCTAATAATTCTCCTAGTTTGAAAAATTCCAAAAGTTTCTTGCAAAGTGCCATGGTGGCACACAAATTAAATTGACCTTTGCAAATGCAAAGATCTATAGTGGAGATCTATAGAGACAGGTGGACCAAAGTTGAGGTCTGGAGACAGAAAAATATTAATAAATAAAGATATGTACCTTCTAAAATTAGGGTATTGCAGTCAGTCTGGACTTTCTCTTACAGGTTGTAATTTAGCTTTCCTCAATTTTCTCTATGTTAGTGCTAGTTCCATATACTGTAAGTAGAATTGAGCTCCTGTTTATAAGAACCTTGGGAAAAACTTATTTTTCTTTTAGATAAAATTTTGATTCAAATCACATTATAACCATTAGAGATGTTTGAATACATTAATTTTAGATTCTGTTACACACAAAGAAAAGAATATAGAGGAAGTTTTGTTGCTTGCAGAGATCAAATACCATCTATACTTTGATTTTGCTGCATATATTCAATAAAAGCAGAAGAAGCATAAGTCTACAGAGTACTTTACAAAGCTTGTCTTATAGAATTTTCTTGTGCTGCACTGCCTTATTTTTCTCATTTGAATAAGTGTTCACTATGAGGCCAGCACAATAGCATGATTATTTATGAAATAATGCAGAACCCTACCAGAGAAGATACTTGGTACAGCATCACTGTTAAATTAACCCATTTTGAGTGACCTTTTATTTGTCAGGCAATGCCTTTCAAGCAAATTAAGAAAAAGAAACCAAAACCAGCACAGTTTCCAGAGCCAATAATGTAGCTTGGGAACAATAATAGTAAAACTACATATAACAACAGCTTAATGAAGTATATCTGACCTTACTCCATTATAGAGGACATTTGTGCTGATATCTGTAGTAAAGTTACTTGGAGTGGAAAAAATTTACACTGTTATTGCTTAATGCTTTCTGATCCACCAAAAAAATATAGCAATTTTGTCCTAAGACACTTTCTCACATATACCTGTAGCTACATGCAGTGGTAAATCCTCAGTCATTTTCATTCATTGCAGCTCCCCTTAAGATAATTAATGAAATTGATGTGGCAGGATTGCTACATTTATGGTAAGAACATTTAAATTTAAATTTAAATGTTCTTTATTTCAAAATTTAGATTGTCACAGAAATAGACATGTATCTTGCTGGTCATGGCAACTTTGGAGACCCTTGAAGTAATGCAATCTGATGTCATCACTATTGCATCAGAAAGGTGCAGTGCTGTACTCCTTTTTGATTAGTGGAACTTCACCAGTTGCATTAATGAACAGTACATTCTTTCCTGTGGCCATTGTATCGAGGACTTACAAGTTTGCCAGCTCATGACTGTTACAGTGCCAAGAACATTCATTCAATACTAAAATATTCACAATATCATGATTACGCATTGTCTCTCCTTGGCATATTTTTTAAGATCTCATCCTGCACAATATCTTAGTAATAACATACTTTTATCAGCTCTAACCAAATTAGCTTTTGCTTAGGAATAAAAGTACAAAATTGGTTATTCAAAGGAAAGGGCTTTGTCTTGTTACTATGGGAGATAGGCAACTGCTAGTGACTTGGGATTTTGCTGATATCCTTGATATGATTTGAAGACTTCAAACTAAAGTATACTCTGACTTTAAAGGCACTGTGAGGGTGCAAACATGGGATTAATTTTTGATTTAACAGCAACTCTTTATTAGTGTACAGTTTGATGCATTTTTGAAAAACACATTAATATCAGAGGCAACAAATATCGATCATACTGATATAATTGCCTGTGATATAATTTTTAATTAGGTAACAACTTGATTTAGAGTCAAATCTATTTTTAAAAATGCTTTATGAGTTTTATCTAATATCTTTTTCCTACACCTGGGATCATCTCTTGGACAATACAGGTATCTTATTGCTACAGAGCATTTCACGTTAAAAAAAAATTATTTATGTTTTTGGTTGGTTGGTTGGTTGGTTGGTTGGTTGGTTGGTTTTTTAGGTAAGGAAACAGTCAATCTGAGAAAACTTCTTCTAGAAATGGTTCCGTTTCAAATATTTTTTGATCACATATTTGCTATTATGTGTAACTAATACCTTTGATTAAGCAAAGGAATATTTTGGAGAAGTATTTGGTGTTGAGAGTGAAATAAAGCTCTACTCAATCTTCCAAAATTAGAAATCTGTGTTCTATAGAAAAGTTTATTTTAGATAACTGAGGCAGGTTTCCTATCATGTTTCCTAAAATTATCTTGAATAAGAGATGAAATAGATTGAAGTTCAGCAAAAACACATTTTTGAATAAACCCCACAATATGTACTCCATACTGGCACAGGCAAAACTAGTTGACTTTTCTTCTGGGATTTGAAAGTAGTTTGCTAACATGTGAAAGATTTAAAAGCCATTGTAACCCAGCTTAATTGTATTGTAGGTGACAAAATTTATGCCATCTCCACTGTTAATTAGCAGTCCACCTTGAGTTCACCTACTTTGCTCAGGTGCTGTGAAGGAAACCTCTTGTCTGAGTCACTGAATGCCTGAAGCCCACTGAGAGAGTCTGCCCAGACATGAGCATGGGTGATATGCCTGATCTCTTGGACACTGCAACCATTAAGCTGCCAGCTGCTGACAAATCACTCAGAACTCACCTGACAACGAAAGCGATGCAGAGTTATGCATCATCTCTTAAATATAGCAATTACAACTGCTCTGTACTAATTATTCATTTCTCCCAACTTCAAATATTTAATATTTCCATCATCATGTCACCCTCTCCTGGCAGATATTTCCTCAGCAGAAGGCACACATTACCTGTGCTGTGTTGGTGTTCACATTGTTCAGTATATATTGATTGCAGGTTGTTATGTACTCCGTGCTATTTGTCACAGGGTGTCAGAAAGGGCACAGATAGCTTATAAGACAAAAACCCCAGAGGTATTAGTGCTGAATCCTTGACAGAACATTAATATTTCAGCAACTAAGAATGCAAATACAGTTAAGAAATCAGCATTTAATATTTCAAGAGTAGTTTGTGCTAATTTTGGATTATACATGAATAAACTACAGCCTTGAACAATTCCATTCAATAGAATTATTCAAATTGTTTTTTGGGAAACAAAAAACCCAAATTAAATACTGAAAAAAAGAAAAAAGTTGTCATGTTGACATGACATGAAAGAAAACTAAACTTGCACTTGCAAAATCCACAGGATAGATTGGACTGTAAGATAGCACAGAAAAAGTTGAACTATTTTAAATTACTAGTTTGGGAACTGGAAGCTGTATTTCTGTACAATTTCTGTATTTCTGTACAATGTTTCTGCAGTCTTAGCTGAGCCAATAATAGGCAGATGACAGAGGAGTGGAGTGAATCAGGCAGGATAACCTACCCTGTGCTCCACACTCCTCAAAGCTCTCTGGTCCACATAGAGTCAGCTCAGGGGTGGCCAGCCTCCAGACAAATTGCAACACACAACAGGTATGGTTTCCTTAGCTACTATTCTGATTCAGGGTAATCACTAACTCCCCATGGATCCAGGAGGTGGAATAATAAACCAGGAGCCATGGACAGACTGTGACACAAAGCCCCGATTTTATAATACTGTCAGGGCTCCCCCCTTCTTGTATCTTGGCTCTGCAGTTTCTGAGACAACTAGCATTTATATAAAATTAGGAATAATAGAGAATGAAGACTGGAAAATATTTTTTTCACATGCATTGCTGCAAAAGAGCTGGCATTAACAAACCCAATATTCATAAATATGCGGTAACTCGAATTCTGATTGTATTTATGAAAGTTTATTGTATCAATTAGCAAAGTTATATTAAGCAAACTAAAACCACTGTCTATGAATTGTGGTATATTGACCTTGGTTGGATGGCAGATGCTCACCAAGCTACTCTATCCCTCCCCTCCTCAGCTGGATGGAGCAGGTAGAAAATAAGTTTGAAGAAAATTCATGGGTGAAGATAAAATCAATTCAATAAAACAGTAGCAAAAGCCAAAGTCACATGTGGAAGCAAAGATAAACAAAATAATTATTTTTTACTTCCCATAAGTAAATGTGCCCAGGAACATTTTTGGGAAGTAGGGCTTCAATATGCATTAATAGTGGCTTGGGAAGACAAATATAATAATAATGCCCATCCCTCTTTCTTCTCCTTTTTCTTAGTTTTTACTGCTGATCAGATGTCACATGGTATGGAATAACTCTTTGGTCAGTTTGAGTCATGTATCCTGGCCATGTTCCTTTCCAAGATGTTGCCCACCCCCAGTCTACTGGCAATATTGAAAAACTGACCTTTATGCTGTGTGAGCACTGCTCAGCAGTATCCAAAACACTGGTGTGCTATCAGCATCTTTCTAGCTACCAAAACACAGCTCCAAGGGCACTGCTGTGGGAAAAATTAGCTACATCTCAGGCAGACTGAATTCACAACTTATTAGGGAAAAATTATAATAGTACATTTCACTCTGTACATGGTTTAAAAAAAAAAATTTAAAAAAGCATTTTTTAAAATAGACCAGAAGGTATTTAGTGAAAGCAGAAATGCTTTCACTTCTCCCTAATGCTCTCATTATCTATGTATATAGAAAATAATCTATAGTTTCCCTTTAAAGTATACCCATCAACTTTTATTTCATTTCACTTGGGGTTATTATGAAAATAGAATGTTGATGCAGTGCAGATTTAGCTAGATGCTTGGTTTTCAAAATAAGTTAGACAGTGTTGAGTTTATACCCAGACATGTGAAATGAAAAAGGATTTCTTGAAAGATACAAATGTTAGCTCCCAGGCTGGTTAAAGTCCAACAATCAGAAATAAGTTGAAAATACTATCCTCATCAGGTCTCTTTATGTCTGGTCATTGCATTTCTTATGGTACCTGGGAAGACCCACTGCTCTGAGAGCCCCTGTGGAACTCTGTATCAAATCAAGATGCAATTCTTTCAATTGAACTTTTATTTAAATGCTGTATTCCTTCATAAGTTTATATTTGAACTATAAATTCAGGTTTACTTTTTTTTAGATAAGAGTGGTATTCTCTGGCCTGTGGGACCAGATAGGATGGATACAACAGATGTCATTGTGACACTTCTTTCCATCACACTTAAGACATTGTGGAGAGAAGGAGAGGTCAATTTTAACAGAGGAAAACATGTTACCTGTCTTCAAAACAGGACAAGAACTATTAGTGAGGAATGAGGGTACAATAAGATTGATTAGATGAACTTCAGTCCATAGAAAATTCCAGTTCAGTCTATCTTAGTCACATGATGGAGAGGTAAGTTATTAGGACCAACCATCATGGGTTTATTAAGAAAAAGATCATAAAGCTATCAGAGTAAGGTGAAATGAGCTATGATAAAATTATTGAATCCATGAAATAATGGAAAGCAGTTGAAATTCTTTACTTTGAATTAGTAAGGCCTTTGACATTGTCTCTCACAATATTCTTGTATTCAAGCAAAGATGTCTGAATGTCTGGACAGCCTGGAGTGTAAAACACTATCTGGATTATCAAGCTCTAGGTAGCATTATTGTTTTGTACTGTAGCTGGAAAAATACTTAAGGAGTTTTGCCCAGGGGGTCTATCCTAGTACCTGTCCTTTTAAAATCTCTAAAGACTGATTTGGAAGAAAAGATTAAATGCACCCTCATAAAATCTGAAGATTACACCAAACATGGGATAGTGACACCAGCTGCCAAGTTCAGAGAACAGGCTGCCATTCAAAAAAAAAAAAG
>WBND01000573.1:164267-178384 GCA_013398595.1 Tychaedon coryphoeus | reverse complement strand
TATTCTATGTTTACAATAACCTTCCAATACTACAGAACCTTATTACAATGTCTAGTTTTGTCCCCATCCAATCCGTGACTCCCAGGATTCCCCCCAAGATGGTGGACATGAAGAAGAAGAAAAAAATAAGATGCCAGACCCTAAATTCTCCATCTTGGCCTAAAAGCTGATAATATAAACAGTCTCAAAAACTACCTTTTCTACATTCTAATTATCTAATTCACACTCTAGTCACTCCCAAAGCTTGCATTTCTTCTCTGAGACTAGGTAAATTCTCCCACGGGGTCAGATCCAACCCCTGGACCACCTGGGCTTCACTCGGGGGTCTCAGAGGGGTCTGACAGGGGGGTTCTCGCATCCACCGAGAGTCCAGAGGGACACCCTGGACCCCCACACCTATCCAGGAAGATCAGATAGGAAATTCAGCAAGGAGACAGGTATAATCCTGTATGTGTTAAATAAACCAACAATACAGGTCAGGCACCCATTGGTGGGAGAGTAGATCTTCTGAAAAGATTCTGGAATTGTGGCACACAGGAGGTTGACCATAAAACAACAGTGTGACCTGACAATGGTAACAGCAACGCCCAGTGTCAATGAGGAGCACAGCAAGGAGCCCGAGGGCAGTGACCAACCCCCTTGACTCAGCACTGTATAAACTGTGTTTGATACTCATCATACAGGCTCGGGCCTTGCCATGCCACAGGGTTCTGGATAAATGGAATTAAGTTCATTGATGAGCCACCAGAACAGCCAGCACTGGAGCACTTCTTCTGTGAAGAGACACTGAGGGAGACATACTGGTTTGTCCTAAAGAAAGAATGGGTTTAGGGCAATGTATAACTCCTGTAAGTGCCTATGAGGAGCCAAGAAGGCAGAGAAGAGGTCTTTACTGAGGTAAATTATGGGTAAGAGCCAGTAGTTATGGAATATTAAGAAACAGCACATCATAAGGATGACTTGGGAAAAACCTTTTATTACAATGAGAACAGACAATGCCTTGGTCAGACTGCACAGAGATGTTGCGCTGCCCCCATGCCTGGGGGTTTCAGGACCCAACAGGCTACAGCCTTGTGCATCCTGGTCTGAATTCATGTTGTGACTAATTTCATCAGGAGGTTTGGGTAAAGACCTCTTTAGATCACTTCCAAGTGGAATGATGATTCGTGCCCACAGCTTCCATCATATTAAAAAAAGATGTTTCAGGTAATCTATAAAGGTCACAGTCAGTACCTTCAGAACTGGTAACTCATAATTTATAAAGTATAAGATTCACCACATCTAAACAGACACGGGTAAAAAGTTAGGTTTTCAGTTTATTTTTTAGTTTTGTGTTCTAGTCAACCGAAGGAAGTAATGTAGTAACTCCAAAAGATAATGCATCCCACTTTTAAATATATATTTAAATTAAGTGAGAATGGATCATTCTCTGAACATTCCTCTGTTTTAATTTCCTGTGAAGAGAACAGGCTTAGCTAGATTCCTCTGTATGCATCACTTAAAAATTTCTGTTATCAAAAGCAGGATTTACTGTCCTAAATTCATTGTTTCTGTATGCTGTTTCTGAATCAAAATGCATGTAAGGTCTACCTTAACACATTAGAATAACACATCTTACCAATGAAGCACAATAAAACCAGCAAGAGTTATTTATTTATTTACAGAAGAAAATATAATAGAATTTAAATATTTTTATTTTCAACATGAGCTTACTGGAGCTGCACCTAAATACATCATTTTTCACAATAAACTTTGAGGCTTATATTTTCCAAATTATGAGGTGATTTGGGGGGAATCTGCTGCCTATCTTCCTGTTTCCACATCGGACATTCTGATGCTGCAGATATAAATCTGAAGTAGAAGATGAGTACCTTGGTGTTAGAAACAAAGTTGGCCCTCTGTCTCAGTTATGTCTATTCCTCTCCATGTTCCTCAGCATTTTAGCCTAACATCTAGGTTTGTCTGTCTTGTGGTCTCTGATGCACTGACACAACTGAGCTTGTGTGACAGAGCTCAAACTGAAGAGCTGCACTGTTTTATGCAATCCTCACAATAACACAACAGATTCCTTGTCCTGGAGTAAATAGGGAAAATTAGGTCATATAATATCCTGTGTTAGAAGGGGCCCAAAAGGATTATTGAGTCCAACTCCTGGTCCTGCACAGGACAGCCCAAGAGTCACACCATGCACATGAGGGCATTGTCCAAACACTGCCTGAACTCTTGTCTGGCGCTGTGACTGCTTCCCTGGGGAGCTGTTCCAGTGCCAACACCCTCTGGATGAAGAACATTTTCCTGATATTCAACCTAAACCTCCTCTGACACGACTTCAGGCCATTCCATTGAGGCCTGTCACTGCTCACCACAGCCAAGAGATCAGTGTTTGACCTTCCTCTTCCCCTCATGAGGAAGCTGTAGACCACAAATGAGCTCTTCCCTCAGTCTCCTCATTTCTAGGCTGAACAGATCAAGCTACCTCTTATGGCTTCCCTTGCAGACTTTTCACTATCATCACAGATCTCCTTGGGATGGTCCCTAGTAAGTTTATACGCTATATTGCAGTGATCAAAGCTGCCCCCAGCACTCGAGGTGAGGCTGCCCCAGTGCAGAGCAGAGCAGGACAATCCCCTCCCTTGCCTGGCTGGTGATGCTGTGCCTGATGCCCCCAAGGACAGGGTTGGTCCTCCTGGCTGCCAGGACACTGCTGGCTCATGGTCAACTTCCATGGACCAGGACCCCCAGTCCCTTTCCATGGCACTGCTCTCCAGCCTCTTGTTCCTGTCCATAGATCCAGGGTTGTCCCATCCCAGGTGCAGAATTGGACACTTGTGCTTGTTGAACTTCATGTGTTTGGTGTAAATGGTGTTGATTGTGCATTTGCAACACAGCAATCAAGACTAGTAGCAAGGCCAAAGTTTGAGCTCCCATATCCAATGAACATCAGCATAGCTTTGCAAGCAAATAATACTATTTTACTTGCAATTGGAAAAGTGACTTAAAAATTATCATTCTAGTTTCTCTAGGAGGGAGTTAAGTTTTATACCTCTTACTCTGCTGGATTTAGGGCCAGAACCTGCAGAGATAAGCCTGTATTTCCTAGCTCCAAACCAGGATATCTTGGTGGGGGAGGGGGAGGCAGGGAATATGCTGTGGCATAAAGTGGGTGTTGGTAGCTCTGGGGTCTCAGAGTACTTGAAAATGTAACTTTTGTGCTTAGATTTCCTTGAGTTTTGAGCAGGAATAGTTATACATTTACAGACACCATGGCTGCTAAAAACAGACTCATCTTTTCCTGAAACAGTAAGCATTATCATTTTGTAACAGTTTTTTGCAACCATCAATGTCCTCATGAAATACAGAAATAAAATATTATTATAGATATAAATTTCTCTCAACATTCTGTAAACATTTAGTGTAAAAAGGAACAATTCAACTGAGTGAACGGAACTATTCCCGAATAAAGCCTGTAGCATCAGGATTACACTATTATGAATCTGTGTAAAATATGCCAATACAAAAGGAGCAAAAGAATATTCAACTGGAATTATTTAGTTTAAAATTTGAAGTACAAGCTAAATTAAATTAAGTACACTCAGAAAAATCTTGACGTCAAGATTTCCCAAAGCTGACTTACAAACACCCAATCTTAACAGTTAGAAGTAGTACACTTAATGGGTTACTTATTAAGAAGCTCGACAGATCATATATCAATTTAAGCTCTTAATGCTGACAAAGTAGGAAGGAGTGAATTTTAATGTTTATTCAGTGCTAGTTTCCTCCTCTATCTCAGTAGAAGCAACATCAAAACAGATAGTATGCAGGTGAATTTCTTAAGAGTTCTATTAATTCACACTTTATTTCATGCATTTAATCATTTGAAGCTGTGCTTTGAACAGCTTCCCTATTTAAACATTCACATAATTTATCTAGGTATTGCCATTTTGATCTTCCAGTAAGTTATCTTCTCTTATCAATGTCCTTTTCTTCACCACTTTTAAATCTGAGTTTCCAGAAAGGTGTTATATGTCCCACTGGCTTTTAATGACAGAACCTAAAATGAAATGCAGTTTGGACTTTTAAAATGCAGCATTGGACTTCTTTTCCCCTGACTAAGGTGCAACAATTTATGAAAGCAAAACCAATGAAAGCAAATGGTGATGTTTTTACTACAAACTCAACCACCAAAATGGAAATATTATTACACAGTGCTATTTTTAGATCACCTGTTAAAGAAGTGAAGAAGAAGTGTAAAAACGGGACAGTGCTCTCTTGCTGTCAGATCTGGTGCTATACTACTTAAAGGCCTTATGTTCCATTTATTCCTCATTAGCTTTACCCAGAATAGCTTTCCCACAAAAGGTAGGCTGTACAGGTATACTTGTGGGAATTGGTTCCACTGGGATGAGAGCAAGGCCCAAGTTAGTTTTTAAACAAAGAGAGGAAGCAGGAAAAAAAACCAGAAAACTAATGTGTGTAAACATAGTAATAAAATTGAATTTCTTATTAATGTGATTGTGGAATCTGACAGAAGTCTGTTACTAAAGAAATACATATCAATCAGTATGGTTATTACCAATTTATATCACCACTTTATATTGACTTATAACTGTTAATGAAGACATATATTTAAGGTAAAAATAATTGCTAGCATTTGATTAACAGATCCCATTGAGCCTGAAAAATCTGTGGAAATCATTTATTCTCCAATAAATTAGGTGACTTGCGAAGTTCCTCCCTAATAATGTGCTAGGTGCATATGGTGTGCAGTGTGAAGTGTTCATTTGAGTTCTAACCAGGTTTAAAACGAAGTGTATAAAAACCAAAGGGAACATATCTTGTGCACAGAGCGAAGAATTTATTGTTAGCCAAATTAAAATCTTGATCTGATCAAAATCTAGCAAACATCTCTCTTTAGTCCTGTTAGAATGATATACATAGCCCAAATATAGAGAAGCTTCATTGGTGATAATATGCCTGCAGACTGTTACTCCTGAGTGTGTTCTGTGAGCTGCCCTGTTACTCTGGTGCTATTCTGGCACTCCCAGTATCCCTCTGCTCAACAGCCCCAGACTTCTTCATACAGAGAAACAATGAGGTGTCAAAGTGAATCAGAGAGCATCCCAAGCTCTGCTGGGGCGTGGTGCTCAAGGTGGAATGGGGATATTTCTTTCCTTTTATGATCAGTGCTGTTTTTCCAATGTTCCCACACCTGATTGCCTCTGACTGGCCTCCAGCCCCATTTGGATGCTGCATCACAACCTCCCCCAGCCCTGGCAGACATCACAAGCAGCTGCCTGTCCTGCAGTGAATGTCTGGTTTGACCAGCTCCATCCACCTCTGGCTGTCACACAGTTTGACTCAGATCAAGAAAAGTTCTTGTGGCCACCAGATCATTGTTAGAGCACTCTGGCACCAGCTCAGGCTCAGGCAAGCCCTCCCAAGCACTAAGCACTGCCCAGCTAGACACCTGTTGACATTTAATTATAATGTGGCAGAAATCCTCTTGGTTGGGTTACATTTGACTCCAGTAAGTAAAATGAAATAGATTGCATTAGTAGACTTTACATAGATCATTAAAACTTATACTTTTCACAGTTCATACCTGGCAAATTCCTCCCACGACAAGAATAACAGTCCTACTGTTCAATGGGATTTACATTGTAGGAGTTTTGTACTAATGTAATATATTTATATCTTCTGCACGGTCAATATTCTCCCTCTTAAATAATTTTTAGTTGAACATTAATGCAAGTCCCATAACAGAAGAGCAAAGAAGCATCACAGTTAGAATTATCAGTGTGGCAGATGTAGCTGGAACTCTAATAAAAAAAGGGGGAGGCACAATTACTAATGAATATTGAGAGCAGAAATTAAGATTTCTGTCATTAAAAAAAGACATCATAAGTTTTGAATTTTACATCCTTTCTTAAAGAAAAGTGAATCTATTGTTTGTAAATGATCATCAGTATTTTTAATTAATTCTGTCATTTTTATATCTTTTTCCAGATTTAAACCATGGGGTGTTTTTATTTCTCTGTGCTGTTGTGGGCTGGCTATACTTACAGAAAAAAAAAAAAAAAGTATTAAAATTTTCCTTCTTGTTTTTAACACACAAAAATGCCTTATTTTTTATTTTTTCTGTATGACTTACCAGTTTTATTCTACCTTTTTTGTTTTTAAAGCATTAAAAATTATAAAATGGAAGCAACCACCAAAAAAATAAAGGTTTTTACATCATTCTAAAAAAGAAAATTATTATAAAATCTGTCACAAAATTTATTTGTGGATCCCAAAATCTAAGGATGAACAAAACATGAGTTTACTGTCTTTTATAAATTGAATTCTAAGACATATATGCTATAAATAGTAGAAAAAATAAAATTCAGCATAGTGTAAACACTATTAGATATTATTTTTACCAAGATATTGTCTCTTTATTGTGTTCACTTTAAAATGTATAAAGCCCAAAACAAGGTAGGAAACAGAGAAATTTACTCTTAATGTGACTTTCCAAAAAAAAAAAAATTTGTAACAGTGAATTGCTTAACTGATTTTATTGTATAAATCCCTGCGAATTCTCACCTTTTACATAAAAAAAGTAACATAATGCAATGATTTGCAGTGCTGCCTACAACTACACCAGAGCCAACAGATTTTCAAAGGGAGAACAGTGAAGTGAGAATCACTCCCATGAGTAATGGACAGCTGAAGGGAAGAACTATAAACACTTTCTGTCTGCCACTGTGTTCAGATCTTGAAAGAAATAATTGAGCCTCAAACTATCTTTCAGATGTCTGCAAAGTCTGCCTTGCAGTCAATTCCCTAATTCCCAAGAGCAAAAATCTTTCTTTAGAAGTGGAATGTCTACACTGCCACAAGCAGACTGGGCAAGCAGTAAATTATTTTAGAAGTGAAGCTAAATAACATAGGCATTTATGTATTATGCCTCTTAAGAACCTTATCTCTCATCACAGGAGTGCTGCAGGCCTATGTGGTGTTGTAGACCTCTTGTTTGACAGGCAAAAAACATCAGACACAGTTTCTTGGCACTCCATGGCCACAGCTGTACAAATGGTCTGTGTGACAGCATACACAGATGTGATATTTATTGATAGCTTGATGCCTTTACACATTCGAAAAAGCTTTGTTTTACCACGTGCAAATCCATCAGACTCTTAAGTCTACAGTGTATTACCTAGAATTTTTGGTGAAAGTAATCCCTAGAACAGCAAGGTTATATTAAAGACTGAAGGTGACATGAAGAATAATATTCATTGTAGCAGATCAATGTGATTTTTATTTCCTGCTGCCCAGTTTCTGAAGACCAGAGAATCAGTCTGCTCAGAACTGCAGTGGAGGCATACAGTCCAGGTAAAATCTTCTGCAAACTCCTAATGATTTTGGTAAACTCTAGATCGCCACCACAGACCTCCTGTGGGTGTAAATGCTTTTCTTGCCATGTTCCTGTAATTTATTTAAAGGCAAGTGTCAATGATGCATATTTGCTTAGGACCATGAGGACACTTAAGACATAATCAGTGACTTTAAAGAAATTTATGGGTACACTTGGTGATAAAAGCTCTTATGAGAAACCATGGGCTGGAAACATTTTTAAGATATGATATTCATGCTCTAAAAGGCTAGTGATCAATTACAATTTAAGAAAATCCACTGATATTTTAGGTCTTGCTTGATTAACAATATGTTTGCAAGACAAATTTTTATTTACTTACTGGGGAGAAGTTATTCATTACTATACCTATATATAGGTATTAAATGCTTCTTTTATATTTATGTAATATTCACACTTGAGCAAAATATGTTTTAAATTTAATGTGTAATAAAAATCCAGATTGAGGATTCTGTACACTGAAGAGTTTTGTATCTGAACCATTGGGAAGAAAATGAAGGTTGTTCCATAAAATATTTGTGTTTATGTTTCTGATTAGAAAAAAGATCTCCTCTGGTAGAGTAGATCAGCTTTTTCCGATGACATGCTTTGAAACTTTGCCAGCAGCCGGAAACATAAATTAATAGGATTATTTTAATTTTTGGAGAATATCACTACCATCTTGGATTTCTTTTTGTTGAAAGAGGAAATGGAAACCAGAATAATAGACCTTTTAAAAGTCTTTGCTTTATTGTTTACATTGGTAGAACTATTGTTTACTGTTTATAACTTTGATACTTTCTAGAACATAACTATTAAAATCAGCAAATTATTGTAAAGAGATCATTCCATCAGGCTGAATTATTCAGTGACATGATTAGTTTGAGACATTGATATATATTGCTACATGAGAAACTATCTTCTATGATATACCTCATAGAAAACAAGACAAGAGCTGCTGGACAAATATATTTTCTATGTTCAATTTACAACCTTATTTGCAAGAGTATGAAAGGGTAAATTGTGGCAATGACAAGTACGCAAGGATCAGATGGAAAAAGGCTCCAAGAGGTCCAAATACAATTTTTATGTATTCCTTACATGATCTAATATATTTTTTCTAAATATTCCTAAATGTGTTTGGTTTATAATTTACTGCAATCTCTACAGAGATCCAAATAGGGATCAACTTTCATTATTGTATATTGAGCTGTTATAATACCAGTATCAGAGATTCATTTCGTACTTTCTAACCAAAGTTTGTTGCTTGTGTCACTCAACAAAATCATGATGAAGTTTTTAGGAAGTAACATCAGGTAGTATAAAATATTCTGAATTACTGATACACTTCTCTTAAAGTATTCTTTCCAGGTCCCTGTTTTTCCTGCTTTTTTTTTCATGAAACTAAAAATCTGTTAATGAAAAATAGTACTAGCTGCGTGTTCTAAATCTGTGCAATACCAGAATTCATGGATTCTACTATTTTTCTATGTATGATAACCAAGAAGCAGTTTTCACTCAGAGTATTCTGTGATTCTGTGAGCCCAGTAGTCTCTAATGGCTACTGAATAGTTCTATCTAATTACTACACATTATTTTCTCAGTGTCTATGAAGCAAAATCCCTTTAGCCCACAACATGTTCTTATGTAGACCTGAATTGCTATGGCCAACTTATAATTGATACTCTGCAGTGCTTCTCTGCTAGTATAAAGGACATACTCCCTTTGACATTACTCCTAACAATGACAATGTTTGGGAGAAAACAAGGCTTCACTAAGCCTGAAGGAATGCAGAAAACAATGTTTCATTTTAAAGGTTTGTAAATGTCCTTCTCCAAGTCAAAACTGTTGTGATCTTAAAAACATTTCTAATGAAATCACGTCCATCATAATAGAGCACACTTGAAAACTGATTTCAGTAAGACAGAAAATTATGATGATATAAATCTCCAATTTACCCTTCAGTCTTTCAGTAATATTTTTTTGCAATCTACCATATAAATATGTCATGGAAAGACAAATCAGAAAATCACAACTACAGTTCATGGGACCTGAAAGATTCTCAAAATCAGCCATTTCAGTTGATAACTTTATGTTTTCTGGATCATTAGAAGCAGTCTATTTATTTTCAAATATCCGATCATGTACTAAATAATCATCATCATCATCCTCATCATTATCAAGGGAATTATGAGTAATGTTGAAGTAAGCAGTACAGAATACATACTGTAATTATAACAAGGAATTATTTGCTTAAGTGAATCATACTGATGAATAAATTGACATTACCTGGAAATTATCACCTTTTATAGACAAAAAGCCAAAATTATGAAAAAACTCTGACATACTAGTGAAAGTCTTCAGCCTCCTGGTAAAAGCTAAACACCTGAATATCTATACAAAAAAGCAATTTTTATATCCAGAGTTTTATAAAGGATATGTTGTATTTTAAATAGACTTGAAATCTGTAAGAAGAAATATGTTATTTTATAATATATATATAATATATAAATATATCAATATAATATGTTATGTTTTTATTATTCAGATAGTTCTACAGACAAGAGAATATAAACTAAAGAAAACATTAAGTTTGGTATTATTTTTACAACAAAGGGAAAATGCTGGACTGAAATATCCAGTATGTGTAAATGCAAAAAATGCCATAATTCTTCAAGAAAATGCATGGGAAATCTGCCCTTTAACTCAACAAAAAATGTCATGATATTTGCAGGTTGGAGAAAATACCTCCTTTGACGAGAGCTGCTTGACACATTACTAAAACATATAGTTTTAATGTTTCTTGAAGTGTCATTTCAATCTCAAGCCATTATTCAACTGTGGACTATGCAAGCTGAAGCACTGACTTTCTGGGAACGAGGATTCCAAGACGACAGTGACATGGAACAACATGATCTCACTTACCTGCAGTCCAGCTGTCACCTGGTACTAGCCTTTAAAGGATTTGTCCATCTTCCAAAATCTTCAGTGCAGAGCTTTTATCCTTATGTGACATAAAATAAATCCTTTGGCCTGAAATAAGAAACTTGCATGAGAAAACTGTCAATATTTGGAGAAGACGATAAAAACAGACAGTCTCTAACTCCTTGGACAGTTAAAGCTATATTTGATGTGATTTAACATATGATGGAATATACCTACCAATATCTCTTTTACACCTATATCAATTTTTTCTCCTCTCTTCTATTTCAATCCAAAGTTGTTTACATCTGGACAGATACAATTCTCTCACACTTAAAATGCTCCTATATGATGCAAGGTTCACCAGATTTTACTTGTCTAAAAAGGATTTCTTTTTAAGACTTGCAAAATACCTGGGCTATTCATACAGAGAAATAAATAAGTGTTAGAATTTATGAAACAATAATAATAAAAAACTATAACTTCTTATTCTCAGGATAGAACTTCATTTGTAACACTCCTGAAAGATATTTATCCAATTTGTTGTCAAAGGATGCCACACCTGGAAGCTCCAAAGCCTTTCTGCATTTGTTCATTCCCCTCACTGTCAAAAGTTTTCCCATCTCTACAATATTTTTCCATTACATCCTATTGTGGTCACCAAGAATATACAGAGTATTTCCTGTTGTAAGAGACTTTTTATGGAGTTGAAGACCATATTATCTCCTTTTCTTTTTCTCATACACACACATATACATATATATATATCTATATATGATTCATTCTACCTTTCCTCATGAACCTCATTTTTGCTACCTTTAGGCATTTTTGTAAATATCCATTAGGCTTTTATATATGGTTTATATAATCTTTAACTGGAATGTCTAGAATTACACAGGTTGTTCTTGCTGTTCTTTTCACATATTTTTTTGGCTTTTACTGCTGCTAACAAAATGTGCCCAACATAACATTGATTCCTGCTTCATTTCATAATCAATTTTAACACTCTTCTGCAGACTTACCTATATGCTAAATTATTTGTTTGCATTGGTGTAACTAAATATTCTAAATATGCTACATGTGCAGTTATAGTTATTGACTACTTCATCTTTGGGACATTTATTGAGGATTGTTTAAAATCTTGGCCTTTTTTAGGTTTCCCTCCTGTAACTTTAGACTTTCCCAGTTTTTCCTTTGAAATAAATTTTAATTAGCATACTTATGTGGTTTCCTGTTGTGCAACTGAATACCGAACAGGACTAGACCCAAGACAGACACTTACAGAACTCTGTTCAACATATCCTTCTCTTCTGAAGCTGTGAAGATATAATTCTTCAGTCCCATGGATGTAAACAGAAACAGAGAGATATTAAATAGAGAATATATACTTATCATCTGAGTAATCTGCCTTGCAGCATCTATAATCTGACATATTGTAAGAGTGAGGGTAATTTGAATTAGGACACGCTTTATTCCCAAAGAGACATTGCAAATTGCAGGATTTAGCAAGGCTACATCATATCTACCTACAGGCTTCACTGAAATGCCAGATATGGTTAATACAGTGTGTCATAAGCATACTGAATTCTATTCTCCTTCAAACAAATAAATCATAAATCATTTTTCTGTCACTGCACATTCTTACTGCCTATAAGCTGCAAAAGCAAAACTCTGTACATGTCAAATCTGTTTTTTGGTTGGCAGTCAGGGGACAAGAACTGCAGTGCATGAGTCTGGCTGAAGTCAGATTAGATCATGGTGTCATGCCCACAGGAGTAGCAGAGACATGGTCTGACCACTTGAAAAGGAAAGAGTGTAGCTCAGATTTAGTGGCCTGGAATAAGGTATCAGAGAAACATTCATTCCAGACAAAGTACTGCTTGAATGTGCAGCCGGTGTAAAATGATTTTGAATCAAAATGACAGTGTTCTGCTTTTACTGATTCCCATGTATGGCAGTTCTGCTCTGGTAATATGCTAAGAATAATACAATAATATAAAGACAAGTAGGAACTACTGTGGAGTAGAAAAGGAAAAATCACATTCATTTATCAGTCAGCAATGGGAAAGATGGAGATGAAAGAAGAGGTGTGTGGCTCTAGACAGAAACATGCCAGGTGCAAGTGCAGCCAAGGGTCAAATATTTCTATGCAAGATAGCAAAGTGAAAGCAACAAGAGCGAGTATTGTAAAGACCTTAGTCCTATCACAGTGTTCATGCTGAATGTCACAGAGAATCATTAATATTATTGCAATTTTTCTGTCATAACCACCACTATACTGACATTAGTAAAAACCAAAACATTTTATTTTTGAAATTAGATATAATCTTCACTGCAGCTACTTATCATAAACAAGAAACCAAAATTCAGGAGCATCCTGAAAGTTCCAGGTACGGCGCAAGACAATGAAAATAGCAGCAACTCCTGAATATAAAAGAAGAAATCACATGGCGTTTTGCTATCTGAATATTACTTCTTATTAACACATCTTGACTGATCAAAGCAATATATGTAGCAATTTTCATGGGAGTGGAGAAGCAATTGCCAGCCATCCATTTCACCACCTAGAGTTTATCAGTAGATGAAAGCATCTACATATATTACAACTGCCTAGAAATTCTAGGATTC
The DNA here is from genome assembly GCA_013398595.1 of Tychaedon coryphoeus. Lineage (NCBI taxonomy): Eukaryota > Metazoa > Chordata > Aves > Passeriformes > Muscicapidae > Tychaedon > Tychaedon coryphoeus. The sequence continues at coordinate 165,444 of WBND01000573.1, read as the reverse complement.
AGTTTAAAAACAATTCCTAGCTGAGAATTTAGCAGTAACTTATATTGTAGTAATGAAAAACCAGCATGCTACCTTTGATGGTCTCAGGGGTTCAATAAATCTGACCTCATCTGAAGTCCCAGCATGAGCCTGAGACAGGTCTGATCCAGCCTCATGGAAAACAGTGCTAAAGTTCTACTTAAGTGATACCAACATTTTATGAACCCTATTTTGCTCCCCTGGAGGTGATACTGTATCTTCATATATTCTGTTAAGAATATTCAAATTTATTAGCTTAGTGGATTTAATATTTACCCCAATAATTTAAAAATTACCAAGTTGAAAGAAACTTCTTGATGTCTTTGGTTGTTGTCTCTACCAACTGTTCAAAAAGCATGTCATGGTTTGGGAATGGCACTCCCCAGGTTAGTGTTCCTACTGACACCCTTCATGCCATGCTGCCACTCGCTTTCTCCTCCTTCCCTTTGCCCTGTGGCAGGCTGCATAGGAGAGCTGGGCCCACTAAAGTTAAAGATCAAGGGCTGAGAAAAGAACTATTTACTTGAAACTGCAATTAAATAAGAAAACTATCAGCAACAGCAACAGTATAAATCACAAAAATATATGAGAGGTGAATGACTCACATGCAAAATGCTCAGCACTGGTGTTACCAGACCACTCCCTCTGTTGCACTTACTCAAATGGAAGGAGCCCCCTTTGCCCAGAAGTGGGTCCCTTCCCTCAACCCCAGCAATCACAGGTGGAGTGATAATCTCCAGGGCCTGGCCAAGACCCCTCCTGGCTGGAACTAGGACAGGGCAAACTCAAAATTGACATACATTGTGACATAACATTGCACGCCTGCTATACCAACTTCATTAAAAATGAGTAGCAGACTATAGTCCCTGAAAAGCTCTAGCATTTCTAAGACTAAGTTGTATACTTACTTGAACAATTTTATTATCATTTTTATCATTACAGAGTAATTTTAACCACATTTCCTTAGCTTCTCAAAGATTTGGTGCTTCTTTTTATTGGAATTACGTTGATTAATGCAAGAGGGGCTTTGGAAAAACCATGTAAGAGATGCTTAAAAGGCCATGCAGTCGAGGAAACTTGTGTCATTGCTTCTCTCAAGGCTAATTTCTGGTCTGCACTACCCTTTTAGGTGAAAAAAGGAAGGAAGGAAGGAAGGAAG